>CATIWR010618292.1:0-66121 GCA_949677035.1 Omphalea diandra | reverse complement strand
ATATATATATATATATATATATATATAATGTAAACGAAGAGCACAAATTTTTTATATGGGACATTGCTACATATAGTGAACCACTATGGGTACAGCGCCATAATTAGCAGAGGTAGCATTCTTGCGACTTTAATTAACTGTGCTAAGTTGGCATCTTCTTTCTCTATTGCTACTTATTCTTACTTAACACTTATTCTGTGAAAAGCATTATTTTAATTTTTTTTTGTCAAAATTATTTTGATTATTTATGCAAATGAAAATTATAGTATACTAATTATATGTATATGCAGAGTATATTTATTTCAATTTTAAGTAAAAAAAATATATTTATATCTTTATTTTAAAAATTATAAAAATTTTAGTTAATTTGATTTTGAGTATTTAAAATTGAACCGAACTGATAAAGAAAAACTAAACTAAATCAAATTTTAAATTTGATAAAATCAAATTGAACTAATCAATTCGGTTCACTTTGTTGGTTCAAACTAAATTGTTGACATTCTTAAAATAATATTTTTTTTTACAAAGTGATATAATTTTAAGTTGAACCATTTTGATTTAATTTTCGATTTAGTCAGTTTCTCTTTTGAGCGGTTTTTTATTGACTAATTTTAATATTAAACTAAATTAAACCACTTGTTATTTCTCAATTTTATCGTTCTAGTCTAATTCTTAAAACATTTATTTGTAGCAATTTTCTTTCACAGTGAGGAACAATGAGAGTACAATAAAATCCAAGTAAAACCTTTGCAAAAATATAGTGAGAAAAAGGAACTCCATTGTGAGTATTTATAATAGATTTTATCACATTCTTATTATAACTATTTTTTATCTATATTTTATTCTAAGAGAGCAAAAACTTATAGAAGTCAAATTATCCCATTTCATTACTCTTTTTGTATTGTTTCATACATAATAGCATAAAAATGTAATATATTTAATAATCATCATTGTTATTATGAAACTCATTACGTAAGATAACAAATATCTATAATAAATTTTATCACATTTTTTTAATATGATTACTATATTTTTTTTCTTATATTTTTGTTCTAAGAGAATAAAAATCTTATAAAAATCAAATTATCTCGTTTCATAGTTTTTTCTGTACCATTTCACATATAATAACATAAAAAAGGTTATGTGTTTCATAATCAGATGCATTGTTTCATATATATCGTTATAATTAGTGAGCTCATTATATAGGATAATGCATATCCATAATGGACTTTACTATATTTCATTCAAATACTACAACTATATTTTTTCTATATTTTTGTTTTGAGGGAGCAAAAAACTTATAGAATCAAATTGTCCCATTTCATAATTATTTATGTATTGTTTCATACATATTAACATAAAAAAGTAATGTGTTTCGCAATCAAATACATTGCTTTATATTACTCATCATAATTAGCAATCTCATTGTGTACGATAACTCTCATATTCATAATAGATTTTATTATATTTTTTTCAAATATTATGACTATATTTTTTCTATGTTTTATTCTAAGAAAGTAAAAAACTTATAAAATCTAAGTGGCTCATTTTATAATTCTTTATATAATGTTTTATATATAATAGCATAAAAAAGTAAATATTTTATAATCAAATGCATTATTTTAAATTTATCATTGTAATTAGCAAGTTTATTATGTAGGATAATACATATTCATATTAGATTTTATTACATTTCTTTCTAATATTATGACTATATTTTTTCCTATATTTTTTTTCTGAGAGAGCAAAAAACTTATAAAAGCTAAATTGTCCCTTTTCATAATTCTTTTTGTATTGTTTTGTACTTTCTTTATATTGTTTCATAATAAATATCATGTTTGCATTTCTTTAATTTCATAAATAAAAATAAGTTGTCTATGATGCAAAGTAGATAGTAAGAGATATTATTCAAGTATATGAGAAAAACACAAAGTCACTAATATTATGTAGTGTTAAAATTGGATAAAAATATAAGAAAAAAAGGAAGATATAGTTTCATAATGAAAATTAAGAATTTTCACAAATAGAAATAAATTGTCCACAATGTAAACTCTAATTAATAATACTTTAATCATTAATTAGACAATAAATTACTCATGGATTATCCAAAATCCTATAAGTATAAAAATAGATTTAATACTTGTTACCAAATGCATAAGACTATAAGTATAGATAGACATACACCATTTGAACTTAAGTCAAAAAAATGATCATACTTGACCCATACCTTATTTATTATCAACCCTAACTCTAATAGTTATATCAATTATCAAGTGATGATATTCTAAAAGAAACCGTTTGAATAGCGATTAATTTTATTAATTCCCTAATACAAGTGTGAGAATTTCAATTATTTTTGTAATGAATTAAAAAAAATTACTACAATAGTCCAATCAACAATTGAGCGGGATAATCTGCAAAAATTATAAGTAGTGATTAATTTTATTATTAATTATTCTTAAATTTTTCTCAAGTTTCTTTAAAATAAAATTTTATTTTTTACTTCAAAATTATAAATGATTATTATTATTAAAAATATAAAAATTAATTTTTGTGTAGCATGGCAAAAAAGAGACTTAAATAGCCTCAAATTAAAGATATTATTCTAATTAAGACTAAAAATAAATTGTGAATTTGACTATACCAACTAAAAAAGATGAGGAGTTTAAAATTTAATTAGCAAATAACATTTTGAGTAAATATAAAATTCAAAAACTTTATTAATAAGAAATAAATTTTAGAATAAAATAGAAAAATATGCTTATTTTTGAAATTCTTTGATAATTTATTTTCATGACTAGCAATGTGTGGTTGACATTGCTTTAACTCGTTAACATAAATTTTACAAGGAAAAAAACAAATTCATATGAATTTAACAAATTCATATATATATATATATATATATATATATATATATATATGAAAATAAACAAACTTATCTGCTACGTACTTAATAAATGGTTCCACTTCTGAGCAATTAATAAAATGTAGCATTGAGCAGCCTTATATTCTTGATCCTACATGAATCTTGTTTTCTCCTTTCCAAATGCATGATCAAAATTTGTAAATATCGACAAATTTTTTTCATGCTCTTCCCCCACATTTAAAGAACTGTCATCATTGTGAGGCACTTTATGATGCCTCGTACTCACATGATCCTCGAAGTAGTGCTAATAAAACAATATGATTCTTCCACTAAATATGCATTACATATTGAACCTTCTACTATGACTTTATTTCTTATGTTGTTTTTAAGCCTTCAAAGGTACCTATAACATTATTTGATACATATAAGACATGTGTATGCACGAATCAAAATAAATTGTGGAACCTCTTTATGTCAACTATTAATTACCTCTCAAAAAGATGCATCCATCGATATTGCACTGGACTGACTATCCTTGATTCATAAGTCAGGTGGATTGGAAGATTTTCTGTTGAGTAAAAAAAACTTAGAGGAAATAAACGCTCTAGGTTACAAAGAATGATAGGTATCTCTTCCTTAAGCCATTGCATATCCTTAATGCTTATGATAGTGGTAGTTAGATCCTTAATAAAAAAGCTCAATTTTGTTAAGGCCTTTCACACATTACCATACGGTAGTTCACGAAATGCAATTGGTATCAATTGTTGCATGAATACATAACAATCATGGTTTTTCATCTCGAACAACTTCAGTTTTTTCATGTCCACGCATCTAGCCATATTTGACATATACCATTATGAAATTTAATGTGCAACAGGCTTGAAGGTATTTTCACAAGATTTTTTCCACCCGCTTGTCTAATGTGTAATAGGCTTTAAGGTATTTTCTCGTTCTTGCACTTCATTCCAACTCAAGGCAATGACAATATTCACTCAACTCATTTTGAGATTTATTTATGTCCATCTTTTCTTCCAAATTAGAATATGCATAACATCTAAATTATGTTGAATCAAATTCATACTCTAATATAACAAATCCCAAAGTATGCTTCTTTTCCTTTATCCACAAGTCCTACATATTGGACCATTGATCTCATTGACTTCTAGTTTAGTGACTTTCTTAAGACCTAACTGATCAATCTCATTTAATATCTCAACTTTTGATTTGACAGGTGATAGGTGTTTGGTCACTGTTTTATTATTAATGAGCAATATTTTGTTCCTTCGAAATGGATGATCTTTTGGTAAAAACTTTCCATGGTTATCAAACCATGACTGCTTTCTACTTTCTGATAGAGTAAAAGTATCAAAATTATCCATGCAATAAGGACAATCTAACCTTCTAACAATACTTCATCTTAACAATATTGCATGTATAGGAAAATCACTTATTGTCCATATAAGAGCAACCTGTATTTGAAAATTTTCTTTATTTGAAATATCATATGTCTGCACACCTTCATGCCATGACTACTTGATTTTTGCAACATGTGGCTATAAAAACCCATCAAATTTATCCTTAGGATTTCTTGGCCCAAGTACTAGCACCGATAAGAACATATAGGTATCATTCATACAAAACATTGGCAACAAATTATATGGTGTGATAATTATGGGCCACGAAGAATATTATGATCCTAATTAATCGAATGGTTGAAACTTATCTGTGCAAAGACCTAATCAAACATTTCAAGTTTTCGTTATAAAATTTGGATGTGTCTAATTGAAATGCTTCTAAGCAAGAGAATCTGAGCATTGATACATGACACCCTCTTCAATCTCATGCTCAACATTCCAACGTGTTTATGTAATTGTTGTCTTCAATGCATACAATCTTTGTAGTCAAGGGGTTAAAGGAAAATAATACATCTTCTTATAAGGAATAAAAGTTTTGTGTTGTTTAAAACCTTCACTATGAGGCCTATTGTACTTAATATGACCATAAAATTTACAACTGGTCAATTCACTATCTTCACCCCAATATATCATGCAGTCATTATTGCAATAATGAATCTTTTCAATTATAGCACCATACCTTGCACTAATTTCTTACTATTGTAGAAGTTATTAAATATGAAACTATTATCTAGTGTAATCTCTTTCATTATCCTAACCATGTTATTGAAATTTCATTATGACATATGGTGTTTTGATTTCATGTGCATCAATTGGGAAACAAACGATAACTGTAAATGCCTTGTATAATATGGATATAAGTACGCATTTGTAGCCTTAAACATGTCTTAAACTTTTAAGCCTCAAGATTTGGTGATTCCTCCATCTCATTATGATCAAAATGAGTACCTGTTACATCTAATTCCATTGTTTGGTATGGATTTGATGATTTAGCCCTTTCTACTGTATTAGTTTGATCGTGGACTACATTTGCATTATCTCCCTCAATGGTTTTCCCATGTAGAGTCCACACATAATAATTAAGAACAAAACCATTTCTATATAAATGCAGTTTCACCATATCCACTTTCATAAATATGGGGTTCTGACACTTGCGATGGTTAGGTGAACACTAATCTTGTTCTATGATTTAGTTATAGGTGACAACATGCAAATTTAATAAACTACTTTATCCCAGTCATAAACTCTATGTTCATATTCATTATCAATTATGTCTCATTTCTCCTTCCTATATTCATTATGGAAAACATAACATCATTTAAATTTAATTTGCTTTACTCTTTATTACAACTCCTTATAACTCCATTTATACATTAATAAGTAGGAGCCTATTTATTCAGAAATGTAACATTTGATTATGATGAATAGATGCGCTATATTCTTAAATATGTAGAAACCTCAACAACATCTCCCTACATTTTTCCAAATGCGTGATATGAAATAAGTACTCATTCATATGACTTACACTAATTTTGTTTCATTGCATGAATTAATGCTTATTTGATTATGCATCTGGAGAACGATAATGGATACTATTGACTTTCTACATATTAATGAAAATACTTACATCTACCTAATTCACATATAAACATTGCATTTCTAAATTGTTCAACTTAGACAATTCAGTGTTGTGTCACTGTATCGAATGAGACAAACACCGAATGAGATTCGAAAGCTTAAGTAACTAATAAGTGTATATTTACGAATATACATTTACAATGTCATGCTTAATCAGCCTTCTATTTTTCTTTTCTATTTTATAATTTCCTTTTCTATTTCATATATCATAATTGCTTAAAATGATATTGATATTTTGATAAAGTCTCCTCTATATATTGGACTAATCCCCTGCCAAAAACAACATATATAAAAACAATATACATATTATATTGAACTTTGTGTAATATTGAGTAACATTATTCCTAAAAAGGGTATTCAATTCAATCTTTAAGGAATTACATTTTTCTTTTTATATGTTATGTATGCGTCTTTCATGATCAACATTATTCCTTTCTTAAGGGTTATCAAACTTCATATGTTATGTATTGTGTCTTTGCCTTATTCCTAAGATGAGTTATTCAATTCATTATCTTTTGAGTTATTTCATTTATCCTTTCTTTATTTTTTTTCATCTTTAATGATCATCTCATTTGCATTATCAAACTTTCTTGTTTTTTGGGTTATTTTATTCCTAAAAAGGGTATTGATCATTAACTGTTTTTAGAATAATTTCATTTGTTCTTTCTTTATATCATTTCTTTATAGTTATCTTATTCATTTATTTTAGGTTAGCACAAACATTATATCTTTTTTGGGTTATCTTAATCATAAAAAGGGTTAGTATATTCATTGTTTTTAAGGTTATTTTCATTTTTCATTTGTTTATATACGTTATGCATTTTATGATTATATTATTTCTTTCTTTTTCGGTTATGATTTTTGAATATGAATGTAATGTACTTTGTTCTTTTAGGCTATCTTAGGACTAAAAATGAATCAAGAGCACTCAAACACCTTATAACATGTATTTTGAGATAACATAAACAACAAGCATAAACTAAATAAAATAGATATTTCTATAGTTTCACATTTAGTCCTTTGACCCCAATTCTCCTTGATCACTAAATACCTGGTAAATCACACATCACACATCAATCATTAATTATAAAAATGAAAGTACCTAATAATCCATTATCATTTATATAATAAGATAGAAGAAAAGGACGATATTTCAAGCAAGCAATTTGAAAAAGAATTTTCAAAAAGGAATGGTAACAATGTAATATTTGATGTGCATTTTGTGTTATAATGTTATTTGCCCATGTTTTTGCACTTAAAAATTTGTGAATGTTTATTTAGATTGTTCTCATTTGAATTTCATATTGAAATAGTAATAAAGGTGAAGTTAGTAATTCTTTTGTCTAGGGTAAGTATGTAGAAGATTCAAGATGTTATAGAATTCCATATTCCATAAGGATTAGGGGGAAATATTATATGTAAATAGTGAGGGACATTAGCTTTTGTTATATTCTTTATCTATTATAGTAATTAAGGAGCATAAATGGATCATTTCTAAGCCAAAGTTAAGGAAGAATAACATTTATCCCTTCCATTATCCCATCTCAAATTGCCTAAACCCAAAACTCCACCCAAAAGAATTCTCACACCTAAGGAAGCTATTGCATTTTATACTTATCATAGGGCATTTCTTTATAAGGAAGAGTATGTCTATTCTCTTGAGGAAATTGTAGCAATGAAGAAGAAGATTAAGGCTGAGGGAATAACCATTAAGTTAGGTGACTCTTTTTCAAGTGATGAGGAAGACGAAGGAATAAAGCCAATGGAAATTTATACTTCATCAAAAAGAGGAAGAAGGAGGCCACCTAAGGTTAAGAGGGGTAGAGGAAGACCTAAAAAGGAGTGGGTAAGAAATTTATGTTCTTAGATTAAAATGTAACCCTTTGAATGTTGATTTCTAGGCTCTAAAACTTTGCACTTTCTTTTTCTTTTAATATGTTTACTTTTAATTTTAGAGTTTGTTTATCCTAAATTATGACTTAATTGATGTTAATTCTCAATTTTCAATGTGTGCTTTATGTTAGTTAATATGAATTTCATGTTTAGAGTTGGATTTGAAATGGATAATGCAATATGGAAGTCCAAATTTGATGAATTATATCATTGTTTACGTGTTTGGAATGTGTTTGATGATATTTTGTAATAGGGAAAATTATTTTATAAAAATTGAAGGCATCAAAGTTAATCTCTGCTACGACCAAAGTCATGAGTTGCAAACATGTCGAGTGAGGGATGGCCCTACTGAGTCGCAAGTCACAACTAAAGTCGCATCCACAACTCAGTTACATTATGGATGGAGTAATGAGTGGTCACGCCTACCACATATGTCACAAGCTATGATGCCTTCGAGTTTAGTGATATTGGGAGGATTTTTAAGCAAATTTGAAATTCAAATCTTTCCCACATAAAACCTAGTCTTTCATCTATAAATAATTCTTTTCCCTCCATATTTTCACTCACACATTCATTCAAACATTCTTCCAAAGTTTAAGAGCAAGTAAAAGTCTTAAGAGCATTAACATTTCCTCCATCTTATAGTTATTCATTTGTTTATTTACTTTTTCATAACCACCACCACTATACACTCATATCTTTCATCACTTCAAAATGTCTTCAAGAGCATCTTTATCAAGGCAAAAGGGAAAGCAACAATAAAGAGGTTTAAGAGAAATCTCATTAAAGTATAATGCTCCCTTTCTCATTTATAATGATAAAGAAGGTAAGAAATTCCTTTCTCTAGATTATAGAATAATGTTGCATGAAAATTTTTACATGAACAATCTTGGTGCAACTAAAAGTCAAGGATAGGATGAAAGATTTTTTAGGTAGGCTGGATTGGTTAAATTTATTAAACTAGGTTGGTCAAACCTAAGTGAAAGGCTTCTTTTGATCTTGACAATGAAGATTGATAGGTACTACTATCTTGTTTAAGTGTTATTTTTACAGTTTTTAAGTTAGGTTTGCATTGAAAGTTGGATGAATGTCTTAACTATCTAGCATTGAGTAAGACATCCAAATTCGTGGTCAAGAACTTCTACATTGCGATTGCGACTTTGCAACAAGATGGATGAACTTGGACTAGATGAATTCGTGGAGCAAATTGTAGCCACGATCCAACCAAGGAAGACTTGAATGTCATACAGAGAGATTCGAGGTGGTCTTCAAATTCTCAGTCGCAACTGTGACTTTTGTTGTTAAATTGAGGGAACCTAGTTTGCAACCATAACATGCCAAGTGTCTAATATGACCATTGTGATATCAAAATTCATGAGGGCCAAAACCTGTTGAGACCGTGACCTATGGAAGTAATTTCTCCTCCCCAAATAAAAGGATTTGTGGTCCCTGTCGCATCCAAGAAGGATCTTAATCATGATTGTGGCTTTTGGTTTGTTAGACAAATGCAATGACTATATTTCTTAGAACACCAATAGTAGCATGCCACATGGACTAGTTGTAAGACACAAATGGTGTTCTTTACTGCTATTTCAGTCTTCCTAGTGCAAATTGAAAATTTGTGACTACGAAGAGCTAGTCACGACTGCGAAATCAACCTAGTAGGCATTTAGTGCAAAATCTGTGTAGCTTATCTTAGAGATTTAGGCATTGTTTGTTAGTAACATCTCTTTAGTGATTATTGCCTATAAATACTCCACTAAACATATATGAATGCAAGAAAATTTCATTGATTATAGATAAACTCTTGCAAATTTACTTCACAACTTATTATTCTTCGTATAGGAGTTATTGTTGTTAGGTGTAAGCTTTAAACACCAGTGTAATTGGGTTTGAGAGTTAGCCTAGCTGTCAAAACTCTTATACTATATTAAAGTGTGAGCTTTTGTGAAATACACTTGAGTGACGTTTTTGTGTGAGCTTTGAAACACAAATTGTATAGTTGTGTGTGAGCCATTAAAACAAATTATACAAGAATAGTGTGAGCTTGAAAACACCACTTTGAGTTAGCGAAACACCCAATTATGAAAAATGGGGGAGTAGACATAAGGTTCATTAACACCCAAACCACCATAAATATTGTGTGTTCTTTTTTTCTACTTCTCTTTCAATCTCCAAACACTTTATCCTCCCTCCAAATTTTTTAGATTCCCACCAATTAAACCCCTCTTTCTTAGTGCTCAAGGGCTAATAAGTAGTATCAAAGCCAAATCTCAATTCAAGCCTTAATTGTGTGAGAAAAGATCAAGGGCATAAGAAAGAATCCATACCCATCTCAAACCATATTTTGATGGATCCCACTATACACATTGGAAGTATAAGATGAAGATATACTTGGACAACGATGTGAAGGATCTTTGGCACATTGTGGCAAAAGAGTGGAAGCCACCTACTAAGGTGGTTGATGGAAGTAAAGAATTGATACTAAGGGAAGAATGGGTTGAAGCTCACAGAAGATCTAATGGAAGGAACAAGAGGTCTATGGCAATCCTTCTTAGTTCTATATCAAAAGAAGAAATAGGAAGAGTTCAACATTACCTCAAAACCCATGGAATATGGAAGGGCTTGGAGAACTAATATGAAGGCACAACATTAATGAAGTCTAGCAAATTAGAAATGTATGTGACAAAATGAGAGTTGTTCATATTGAAGTATAATGAAAGCATTATAGACATGATGAATAGACTCCTATCAATTGTCACAAACATGAAGAAATTTGAAAGGATACTGACTAATCATGAGGTAAACTAAAAAATTCTTAAATCTTTACCTTATGAGAAATTTAGTGCTAGAGTTTACATCATCAAGAGTCAACTCTAGCGATTAGGAAGGCACAAACTGATGTCTTTATAGGTAAGCTTCTAACTTATGAGTTAGCCCTTGAAGAAGGATGAGGAGATGAAGAAGATGAGAGGGCAAGGGGATAAGAATGACAAAGCAAAAAAGAAAACCTTAGCTCTCAAATCCTCATCCAAAGAAAAAGAACCATTAGTTGTTTCAATTGAGGAAGATAGTGATAAAGAAGAGGAGGAGTTGGTCATGCTTGTTAGAAGAACAAAAGAGTTGATAAGGAGAAGAAAAGATAAAAGAAACTTCAAGAAAATAACTCTCAATCTCAAAAAAAGAATGGGTGAGGTTACATGCTAGGAGTGTGGTAAACAAGGCCACATCACGTATGATTGCCCCAAACTAAAAAAGAAGAAGAAATAGGACAAGGAGAAGAAAAAGAGCTTCAAAGCTACTTAAGATGATAACTCAAGTGAAGAGGATAAAGATGAGGAAGTGGCAAATTTGTGCTTCATGTCACAAGATAATTTTTCAAATGAGGTAAGCTTTTCACCCCATTCTTATGAAAATTATGATGAATTAAATGATGTAGATAATGAGTTCTTGGAATTTCTTACTTTGACATGTGACAAATACAAGTCATAAATGAAAACTTACAGGAAAAAATGCTCCAAACTAGATGAATTTAAATCCATAAATGATCTTGTAATTTAGTTGAGGACTTCTAATGAAGAACTCAAAAAGTCTGCAAAAAGTCTTTCTAAGTCTTCATCTTCTCTAAATTCCTTAAGAATGGAAAATGATACCTTGAAAGGAAAGGTAATTGAGCTTGAAAATTCAATTTCTAAGTTTCATAAAGGGAAGGAAATTTTAGATACATTAGTTGTATCTCAAAGACCCTCATTAGTTAGACATAGTCTTAGCTTTAATAAAGCCTCCTCATCATCTAATCCCCCTCTTACCACTTTCATTAGAGCTTCAATACCTCAAAAATCTAGTATTGAGGTAGTTGGGAGGAAGATTGCTCATAGTACTATGCCATTATTACCTAAGGGCAAAGGGAAGGCACATCAGGGCTCAAAGCTATGCCAAATAGGGCTAAAGATCCATACATTTACACCAAGAAACATGTTCACCCTAACACATACAAAAAGTTCTCTTCTACTCCTAACGATTCATACACATGCTTACACTCACATCATCATAGTATAAGAAGTACCTCTATTCATACCAAAGCTATGTATAGGAGAATGACTCACAAGTTTAAACTCTAAAGTTATTATTACATGAAGTTTGGTCATATAAATATTCATTATTATATTAGGAAGGTTCACTTCAAATTAGAAGACCCTTTTAGGCCTAACCCCCTAGGACCCAAGTATGCTTAGGTACCTAAATAAAAATGATTTGTTTGTGTTGTATAGGATTATTTAGCAGCCACCAATGAAGTGAATGATTGGTATGTGGATAGTGGATGCGCAAAGCATATGACGGGTAACAAGAAGTTATTTATGGCCATAAAAAAGAAGAAAGGTGGCAATGTCGCTTTTGGAAATAATGCGAAGGGTAAGGTAATTGGCATTGGAACAAGTAGTAAGAATGGTTGTTCTTTCATTGATAATGTTCTACTTATAAATAGTTTACAACATAATTTGCTTAGTGTAAGTCAATTATGTGATAAAGGCAACAAAGTTACCTTTGACCTTAAAGAATGTCGAGTTACCACTTTGGTGGATAAAAAAGGTAGTGTTCAAGCGTGAAAGGAAGGGCAATACCTATCTAATTGACTTATACAATTTGGCTAACCAATCTTTCAAGTGTCATGTGTTACTTAGCAATGAAGCTTAGCTTTGGCATAAAAATTTGGTCATGTTAGCATGGAGCTCTTACAAAGCTTATCAAAAGGAAAGCTAGTGGAAGGTTTTCTAAGCTAAAGTTCTCAAAAGACAAGATATGTGGACCATTCCAAATAGGAAAGCAACATATATCCTCTTTCAAAGTAAAAAATGTTGTAAATATATCTAGACCTCTTCAACTTATCCATATGGACTTGATTAGACCTATTAGGAGTGTTACTTTAGGTGGAAAATATTATGCACTTATCCTAGTTGATGATTACTCTAGGTTTACTTGGATATCCTTTCTAGCTTATAAACATGACACCTTTGATGCTTTTAAAAGTTTTGCAAAAAGAGTTCAAAATGAAAAAGGTTACTTCATTTGTTCTATAAGGAGTGATTATGGAAAAGAATGTCAAAATGAATCTTTTGAATCCTATTGTTTAAAGAATGAGATTTTTCATAATTTTTCAACTCTTAGAGCACCACAACAAAATAACGTTATAGAGAGGAAAAATAAAACACTAGTAGAGATGGCTAGAATTATGCTTAATAAGTGTTCCTTGCCTAATTACTTTTGGGTTGAAGCCATCAATACTTCTTATTACATTGCAAATCATGTTTTCAAAAGACTCATTTTCAATAAAACTTCTTATGAGCTTTAGAATGGTAGAAGGCCTAAGTTGTCATAACTAAGAGTCTTTGGGTGCCAGTGCTACATCTTAAATACCAAGGATAATCTTGGAAAATTTGACTCAAAGACAAATGAAGGCATTTTCCTTGGATATTCCACCTTTACTAAAGCCTATAGAGTTTTTAATAAAAGTACTATTATTGTTAAAGGGTCTATGAATATTGTGTTTAATGAATTTAGTAAACTTGATCTTGGGAAAGTGTATCTTATTGATAATCTTGTAAGTGACTTTGAAACATTAGAGTTGGAGTTAACCTCAAGAGAGGTGGCTAAAAACCATGATGAAGTTAAGACATTAAGAGAAGAAAATGAATGCCAACCACAACAAGTAGAAACCTCAAATCAAGATCTTCCCAAGGATTGGTGATTCTCTAAACATCACCCAAAGGATCTAATGATTGGTGATACTTCTAAAGGTGTAAGTACTAGATCTCAACTCAATTCTTTAGATAGTAATCTTATATTTATTTCTCTATTTGAGCCAAAATCTATTGATGAGGCTCTTGATGATGAAAGTGGGGTGATTACTATGCAAAAGGAATTCAACCAGTTTGAGAGAAACTATCCATAGGAACTTATTCTTAGGGCTAAGAAACATCCTATTGTAGGATGCAAGTGGGTGTTTAGGAATAAGTTAGATGAACAAGGTTTCATTACTAGAAATAAGGCTAGATTGGTTGCAAGAGGTGTAATCAAAAGGAAGGCATTGATTATGATTTATGCCCCCATAGCAAGATTAAAGGCCATAAGGATTCTTTTAGCTTATGCATGTCAAATGAATTTTAAATTTTTCCAAATGGATGTTAAAAGTGCATTTTTAAATGATCTCATTGAGGAGAAAGTTTATGTTGAACAGCCTTCTGGTTTTGAATCTTATATTTTTTCAAATCATGTTTTTAATTTAAATAAAGCCTTATATGGTTTGAAACAAGCTCCAAGAGCTTAATACAAAAGACTTTGTTCATTTTCTTTTCCAAAATGATTTTGAAAAAGGGAAGATTGATACAACTTTGTTTGTTAAAGAGCACAATCATGACACACTCATTATACAAATATATATTGATAATATCATATTTAGTGCTAGTAATAAATCTTGTTTAGTGTATTGTTCAGAATGATTGATTGCTATAACGTGTACTGTATTTTTTTTATGTCTTAATTCTTTATGCAAATATGTTTCTCTATGTAAATTGGGATGAATTAAACATCAATATATTAAGTGGATCACAACTTAGAAGGTGAAATCTTATCTCTTCATGATTTCTTTTCTTACCTCGTAATTTATGGTCGCTACTTTCATTTCGTATTCACAATTTACAGGCACTTGTCAAACTTTTTGTCACCCACCATTTTACGATAGCTATTTCAATTCTCCATCTCAAATTTTTTCAAAATTCAAAAGTTTTGACTGTTCACTCCTTCGATTTTAGAAGAATTTTTGTTAGTTACTCAAATTTTTTGTAATTAGCAATCGCGGCTTAAGGTTTGCGATCGGGAATTAGAGTAACTACCAAGTATTAACTGATTTGACTGCCAATGATTAGCACCCCCTTATTAATTGCAAAATTGACCATTTGTTATCATTTTTGCACCTGTTTTCTGCCTATTTAAACCCTTATAATAGTATTCCATCTCACTCTTACACAATCTCTTCATCTCTCTTCATTCTCTTATCGCAAACCTTCTACAATCTTCACACATCTCTAATGGCTCTCAAAAAGCTTTCTAAAGCGGAGAAATGAAAGGGAAATAGCCTCACGTTTTAGTCCTTCTACCCTTCACTTGATAAAACGGATCACCAAAGAAGAAAAGGACCGCTACAAGCTAACTCATCCAAAATTATCCAACCCAATAAGATTCCCTTAACCCTTCACCTTAAATCCCTTGGAATTAAGGATGAAATTCATGTCTACCTATCCAATCTAGGTTGGAATGAGTTTATCTTTTAAGATGAACCCGACTATAAAGAAATCATTCGGGAATTCATGTGCACAGTCACTTTAAGCCATAGAGCCGAATCTAGTGCAGGTCAGTATGGGTTGATTTTTAAGGCTTTTGGGGATCCTTTCTTTATCACCTTTGAGCAACTTTCCAACATTTTTAATCTTCAATGGGAGATTATATTTCTTTCATCATCTCTACACTTAATATCATTTACTTAAAATTGTAATCCGAGATATCAATTGAAACCAAACATGACCTAAAAACTTCTTTAGCCAAATATATTTGGACCCTTCTCAATTGGCTTCTTCATCATATCTTCACCTTCTATGTCAATGTAAGCAACAATGGTAATTAAAAGGTCTCTCAAAAGGACCTAGCCTTACTTTTTTATTTAACTAAGAACATACCCATCCAAACCAGTTGATACCTTGTGGATCAATTGATTCACATGAGTACTAAGCCAATGAGCTAATTTCTATCCTTTCATGTCATAATAATTTATCGATATGTGGGAGCACTCAATGAGGAAAATGAGAAATTCCTCACAAAGTACTTGTCATCCCACAACTTTCTTGACTTGCCCTACCTAATAAATGTCATGGCCATACATCCAGATTCTTATACCTGCACCTTAGGTTCGTTTGGGGCTAAGATGCCAAAAACTTCTCAAGCCTTAAAGAGGAAGAGGCTTGTCATAGAAGAGGGTACTCAACTAATTCCACCTCCCCGTTTTAAGCCCAAAAAAAATTCTCTACCATCTCTCTTTCCTCAATAAATAAGAAACTAGACAAGAGGATGTTATTCCTTGCCACCTCCTTAATTTTAAAGATTGGGAGGATTCTCCTAAAGAAGAAGAAGATCAAAAGGTAGAGGAAGGGGATAAAGCACAAGGAAGAGGTGTAGATGAAAAAATTACTGACTCTGGAGATGATGATAGCTCTCTAATCTTTTAGTTTTTTCTTAGGCTTATAGTATTTTCTTTTCTTTTGTTTCCTTTATAAACATTTGATCCCACATTTTTCTATTTTTATGAATAAAAGTGCTTGCAATTTTTATTTTATATACTTGTTTATCATGTGCGATTGCTCTTCTATCCTAATTTATGCTTTATATATTTGTCACCTATGCACTTTACTTAAATTTTCAAATTATACTCTCTTTTTGATCTTGCCAAAGGGGGAGAAAAACAGTAGTAAAATAATTTACATGATAGATTATTAAAGGAAGTATAAATTGAGGGGGAGCAATCTAATCTAAAATGTAAATCCTTGATAAACTTAATTGTTCAATAAGTATTTTGTTAAAAATGTTAACCAACTTCCCACTCATGCAATTCATTTTCCTTTAAGTAAAATCAATTTAAGTTGCCAAAATCAAAAAAGGAGAGATTATTGGATTAGGTTGGTCAAACCTAAGTCAAAGACCTCTCTTGATCTTGAAAATGAAGATTGATAAGTACTAATATCATTTTTAAGTGTTGTTTTTATGGTTTTTAAGTTAGATTTGCATTAAAAGTTAGATGGAAGTCTAAATCTCTAGATTGAGTAAGGCATCCAAATTCGTGGTCAGGAACTTCTAAATTATGATTGTGACCTTGCAACAAGGATGGATGAACTTGGACTAGATGAATTCGAGGAGGAAATCGTAGTCGTGATTCGGCCAAGGAAAACTTGAATGTCATAGAAAGAGATTCACGGTGGTGTTCGCATTTTCAGTCTCGACTGCAACTTTTATAGCTGAATAGAAGAAACCTAGTCTGCAACCATAACATGCCAAGTGTCCAAGATGACCATTGGAATATCAAAATTCGCGAGGGTGAAAAACCTGTTGAGACTGTGACCCATGGAAGTAATTTCTCCATATCAAATAAAAGGATTCGCTATCTTTATCGCATACAAGAAGGATCTTAATAGTGACTACGACTTTTAGTTGGTTAGATAAACACAATGGTTATATTTCTTAGAACGCCAATAACAGCATGCCACATGGACTAATCGTTAGACACAAAACGGGGTTCTTTACCGTGATTTTAGTCTTCCTATTACAACTTGGCAATTTGTGACCGTGAAAAGCCAGTCATGGCCGCGAAATCAATCTGACAGGCATTTAATGCAAAATCTACCTAGCTTACCATAAAGATTTAGGCATAGTTTGTTAGTAACATCTTTTTGGTGGTTATTGCCTATAAATACTCCACCAAACTTACATGAATGCAAGAGAATTTCATTAATTATAGCCAAACTCTTACAAATTTACTTCATAACTTATTATTCTTTGTATGTGAGTTATTGTTGTTGGGTGTAAGCATTAAACACTAGTGCAATTGGGTTTAAGAGTTAACCTAGTTGTCAAAACTCTTATAATAGGTTAAAGTGTTAGCCTTTGTGAAAAACACTTGAATAAGATTTTTGTGTGAGCCTTGAAACATAAATTGTAGGGTTATGTGTGAGCCATTAAAACATATTATACAAGTTTGGTGTGAGCTTGAAAACACCACTTTGAGTTAATGAAACACCCAATTGTGAAGAATT
The DNA here is from genome assembly GCA_949677035.1 of Omphalea diandra. Taxonomy (NCBI): domain Eukaryota; kingdom Viridiplantae; phylum Streptophyta; class Magnoliopsida; order Malpighiales; family Euphorbiaceae; genus Omphalea; species Omphalea diandra. Next base: position 48,455 of record CATIWR010618292.1, on the reverse strand, counting down.
AGTGAGTCGATATAGGATTCATTAACACCCAAACCACTATAAATATTGTGTGTTCTTTCTTTCTACTTCTGTTTCAATCTATAAACACTTTATCCTCCCTCCAAATTTTTTAGATTCCCACAAATTCAACCCTCATTCTTGGTGTTCAAGGCCAATAAAATTTGTAGTCACACAAATCCCATCTTACAAAAGACTAAATCTTGAATTCTTTTTAACATTCCATGTTAAGAATGAGCATGAGACATCTCTTATCTTTGGAATTTTCCATAAGTGATATACCATTGATCAAACTACCATGAGAGATGTATTTTACTTTTATAAAGGAGGCATAAGTGATCACCTTAAAAACTTTAGTGCTAGAGCATTTTGGGAAAGAATTTTAGGTCAAGAGGATTAAACTTTCATCAATCCTTAAGTGGAGCCATAAAAGATAGGTGTTTGATGATCTTTCATAAGTTGATGGCTTTTGTTATTTTTGGCAAGCTATAAGTGCTTAAAAAATCTAAAAAATAGATCTTTCTTATATGGTCTGCACATAATAAGATAAAAGTCTCAACTACTCATTATATATTTTTCAATAAGTAGTGGGGTTAGTTGAAAATCCTAGGCAAGTGGTAGGATTAGGGCATATAATAATAGGTTTGGCTATATTTTTATATGGTTTTAACCTTAATAAAATAAATAAGGAAGCCATACCCACTATAGAACCTTTCAATCTTACTACATTGGGTAGAATATGGATTGTGACATGTAAATTTAGATGACCAAAGTTTACGAAACCAAAAAACTAAGAAGAAAAAGTTCAAAAGGAGAATAAAGAAGGGGAGGAGGATGGCATTTCTATAGTTCTATCTCTCAATGCTCTTCCTCAAGAAGGAAGACCTAGTGTATCTCAAGAGGGCCATGGAACCTAGGTCTTCAAAGGCTAGACATTATGGATGCTAGATTAGCAAGGATGAAAAGGGTGTAAACATACAAGGACTATAAGACAAGGCAATAATTTGTAAGAGTTATCATTGATTTGCCTTCTCCATCGGATACACCTTGATATACTATGTATTATAGTTATTCTTTTAGCTTTCATCATTATTTATGTCATGTTGCTTTATGATATATTAGACTTGTTGTCTTATTTTTATGTTTAATGTATGATTATTGTAAGGTACATGTGCACCATTATTATTTGTTTATGTTTTTATGGCATCAATCAACTTTGTAAGAGGGTATAAGTTTAATGGGATTTTCTTTTGCATTTTCTTATTTCTTTTAGTTAGTTTTTGATTTGTTTTTATTTTATCTTGGATTGGCTTCTTGATCTTTCTTGTTTTCTCAAGTGCTCATCAGAATGTAAGCCAAGTATGGAGAAACTTGAATGCAATCAACCTTTCACCAAGATTAGAGGGGAGTGTTTCTTTCTATACAATCTTTTTTATCTTTTATGTTATAGACTGCATGTCATTAAGGACAATACCGTATTTATGCGTGAAGGGAAGATTTTGATCTTATGTTTGGACCTATATGATGCTTGCACCTATGTACAAGGCAAAAATGGACCAAATTTTTTTTTAATGATTTTTACAAGAATATGTAGCTTAATTAAGATTGATTCCGAATTACTATGAGTAACTATATAAGAGATGTTATTCTTAGGATGAATTTGAAGTAAATGAATCTTGAGTTAATTACAAATTTGAGGAGTGTAACTTATCAATTTAGGATAAAATGTAATGAGATTATGTTTTGCATATATGTGGAAACAAGCAATCTAGTTAACTACGAATAGATTTAATTGCATGAGCTTAAATAAAAAAAAAAAAAGAATCACTATTGTGCTTTGTTAATTAACAATGATGAAGTAGTTTAAGAGACATGATTTATGAATGATCAAAATAAATTCACCAGAAAGAAAAATAACTGCTCCACGGTTTTTGGAATGCTTAGTAATGCGAGATTTTCATGACTAATATCTATTTTTACATAAAATGGCAAACTAAAAACATAAGTATGCAATGCAATTTCAATGAAGTTATATATTGAGTAACCAAGTGCATTCATCACCAATATTTATATTTTTGTAAAAAAGTATATAAACTCTTTGAAAAAGAAAAAAAAGAAGAAAAAATTCTTAAAACAAAGATCAATCCTAATGATCTCATGCATTGAAAGCTATTCTTCTCATTATTAGTTCATGAAGGCAATGGCGATCTAAAATGTTTTACATCATGATTACGCCTATTAATGGTCTAGTTAAAAGATTGTTGAGATGCATGCATAAATATTGTCTTGTTGTTTCTAATTAATCACGAATGAGTGAGTTTGATTTCCAAGAAAGGAAACTAGCTTAAGTTTGTTTATTTAAATGAGTTCTCATTTGGTATATCTTTTGTAGAACTTTAGTATTTAACATTGTAAACATGATGAAGCTATGCATTTTTTATGAAAATTATGGAAAATTTGAGTATTTATTCTTTATTGCTTGAGGACAATTAATGGCTCAAGTGTGTGAGAATTTATCTTATTTCTTATTTCCATTATTAAGATGATGTTATTATGTAAGCGTCAAATTTGGACCTCAGGATACAAAGCCCAATGATAAAATCACTTAACCAAATCCCTATAATGATAAGGGAATTGTTTAAAGGATGGAAGGCCATAAAGAACCTTGGAAAAGCCCAAAGACCAAGCCTCAACCAAACCCAAAAGATCAAGCCCAAAGCTAAGCCTAAAGCTGCATGTCATGCTTAATGGGTTATACAACCTTTCAAGCAAGGTTGTACATCCCATCAAACAAGGTTTTTCAGCTTTGTACATGGCTTACAACTCTTGTTAAAACCCTAGACTATAAAACCTTTTGGAATTGGTCCCATTTTAACCCTAAGGTTGTATAGCCCTGGCAGAGGGATGTACAACCCATCCTTGATTGTACAACCCATATGCAAACCCTAATTTTAGTATAGCACTCTCCTTCTCTATGATTGGATGTGCCCATGGTGTAACTAGAATTATTTTTAGCATTGTGCACCCATCCAACACTTATAAATATCCCCCATTTTAAAGGGAGGGAGAGGCTTAGAAAAACCCTAACAAAACTCTGCCAAAATCAATTCTCAAACGCTTCTAGACATAATAAAAACCAAGTCTTAACTTCACCCCACTTTCTCCAAGGTAGAACTAGGCCTTTATCTTTGATTTTGTGCATTACCCTAACATTTTTGGACAATATTAAACATGTTATGTGCTTCTGATGGCAAAGACATCACTAAAACATACCTAGTACTCTCTTTCCCTTTCTTCTTCTTTCCATTTCTTTCTCATTTTTTATTTTTAAAAACTATAGAAAATGAGGGTTGTACAACCTTATGAGTAGGTTGTACAACCTTCTTTATGGGTTGTACAACCCTTATTCATGTGTGTACAGCTCAGGTTCCCTACAACATAGCAAAAAATCTTCTTCTTCTTCTTTCCATTGAATTTATTGCTTTTGAGAGTATCTTTTGGGATATTTGATGACTCTAATGACAAAATAGGGTAAGGTCTAATTACTTAGGACCCTATTCGCCCTAAAAATATACTCTTGTTTATTTTTTAAATGGTTTCATTACCTAATGCTTTTATGTTCTTTCTTTTCTTTGAACTTAAGATTAGGTTTTTGGTTCTATTTCAAACACTGAGAGGTAGTGTTTAAGTGAGGAATTTGAGATTTCCCTTACCTTGAAAGCCTCTTTAATGTTGGAGTTCATATGTTAGTTATGTGAATAATGCTTTGGTTCTTCAATTTCTTCTTTTGATTTGACATCCTAACTTTTGTAATAGTTAGTTGTGCCATATGTTTTTAGCTCTTTGTGAGCAATATGAGGGAGGGTTCATCAACCTTAAGATCTCATTTGAGGTGAATCTTTGTCATAAGCCATCCAATGTCCTCAAAATGTCTTGCCTTATGTGTTCATCTTTCCTTTTGTTCATCATCCATGCATTTTCTTTATGGTTTACATTCTATTCTATGATGATTGAATATGTTACCATAGACTTAGAATGAGTGTTAGGATACCTTGACTTTGGAGATAAGGTAAGATGATTACTTGGGACTTTGTTTGTCTTTCATGGTTCATTTCAGGTTTTCTTTAATTACTTTTCATATTAATTCATTACTAACTTGTTTCTTCCTTTAGGTATACATGTGATTAATTAGAGTTAGACCATGAACTTAGTCTTAACCACTTTTTCATATGGATTATGTGATTATGCATGGTTACATTTTATGTGAATGGGTGATAATGAATGTTGAAGCCCTATGCCATGTCACATGATCCCTTCCTCATTATGGATAATCATGTGTGTGAATGGATGAGAATGCATGTTAAAACCCTATGCCATGTCATATGACCCCCTTTCCCAATTATGGATGATTATGTGTATGAATGGATGATGACACATGTTAATACCCTATGCCATGATGCATAATCCCTTTCCCTTTTTGAGTTGATGATTTGATTTATTGAAATCAATCGAGTTTAGATGTATGCTTAGGGCGATAATTGGATTAATCAATAACTCGACTAAAATGTTAAAAGTGAACAAAAGATGTTTGAAGGCTGGATCCCAATATCCATAACGTTTAGGGGTGCCTAACCCCTTCGCCAAGTCGTACCCAATTTTTGAACCTGATCTCTAATGGGGTGAAGATGAAATGAGCCTTCTAATTGACTTAGGTTAGGTTCAGATTTTGCCTTCCCTAAATTCTTGTCCTAACTAAAGTCAAGTGGCAACTCTACATTCCCTAGTGATAGTACCAACGTATTATCCCACCTTTGGTCCCTCGATGACCACTATCTTAGACTAAGAGCTTTGAAATTGTTCAAGGCCTAAAAGGACTCCCCGTTAGTCAAATCAAGTTCCATGATTAGGGATTATTACCAAAGTATGATCTCCGTCCTTTGAATCTTTGATGATTAATAAAAGATAGGAGTCGCAAATAAAAGATTACACTCGTTCGAGCACAACCGCGAAACCATCGAGGCGCTGACAGTGGCGACTTTATAGGGGAACCAAAATTGACTTTGCATTTAATCTCTAGTTCACTTTTAATATTTTAAACTTGTTATTAAATATTCCACCACATTCATGTAGTTTTCGCACTTCACCATGAGCACTAGGTAGGTACCCTTAGAAAAGCTTATGGTTCTCTAAACTTGAAATCTAAGTTCCATTCATGCTTAGGAGAATGTAAAAAGGATTCATAACTCATTAGCTTAGTACCTTCATGTATTTTGAATGGGGGATCATGACAATTGCCCCCCAAGCATATGGGAGCCATCAACATCAATAACTCTTTCAACTGTCAGACGCATGTAGGAGCCAGTAATACCTTGGGATAGGACACCCCCTTGTTTGCATTTCTCTAAAAAGAGAGTTGGAGCTCCCAAAGAACCTGATTAGGTATCCTTAGTGTAAATATGCAATTGTTATCTCATTCCCCTTTTGATGTAATTATCACCCACATGTAAATATTTGCACCCCATTTCCTATAGTGTAAAAGATTTCCATGTAAATATCCCTCTTATCTTATAAAAGGATCCTTTCACATTCCATGTATATGCTTTTCTAGCTAATGTAAAAAGATTCTTATTTGGTTAGGTCTTTTGTATATGTTCTTTTAAGACTCCAGCTCTCCTTGGTCTAAGTAACTGCATGCATTCTCTACCAAATGAGACCCCACCTAGGAAAGAGCCACTAAACCTTGTGTGTGGGAGAAATAAGGTTGGGAGGATCTTTTGGAAAATGGCACATGCATGCATTAATTATTTGTTCACATCATACTAATAATCCTTATCTTGCAACCATCATAGCTCCATTAAACCCTCATGGAAAAGAAGAGGCAATTGATTCACTAAGAAAAGTACGATGTCGAGATCGAGTCAAAAGGTTGTCCCAATCTTGGAACCAAACATACCACCTAAAGTTTTAGAAAGGATACTGAATAATTTCAACTGTAAGATGGAAGAAAAGATTGTTGAAGAAGTGAACAAGCGAATTAATGAAATCTTAAACATGAGAGATGCAGCTACCAGTAGAGTTGATAAGGGAAAAGCACCTATGAAACCCCTAGCCTATAGTGATCGATGATGATTTATTTAGGATGAAGGAATATCATGAGAGCTATAGAAATGGGGAAAAAGAGTACTCGATTTGATGACTTTGCCAAACAACTGGAGAAAATATAAAAAGCTCTAGGTGCTAAGGGTTTAGAGAAGGCAACATACATTGAAGAATTACTTGCTCACAAATCGAGAAACTACTAGCTAATTTTTATATGCTCGAGCTACCAAAGTTCACAGGAATTTAGAATGCAAAGAACCATATCCTTTCATATATGTTAGTCATGAAAGCATTGAGGTACTGACTGATATAATGTTAGAACTTTTAAGTTGTCATAGGACGGGTCTGCTAAAATATGATACTTTAACCAACCGAAGACTATCAGGAAAGACTAGAAAGAGCTGACTAAGGCTTTTGAAAAACATTATGCTTGTAATTCATATTTGAAGGTCACACTACAAGACTTAGAGTCCTTGAAGTAAAAGACTGGTGAGAGTTTCAATGATTACATTAGGAGGTGGAAAAAGACGACCTCATAAGCAACCATAAAGCCTATAGAGAGAGAGAGAGAGAGCTTGTCAGAATGATTGTGAGAGGGTCTTTACTAGGAATTAACACTAAAATTAGAGGAATGTTGGTCAGGAATTTAGAGGAACTTCGAAAAGCAAGCTTACAGTTGAAGAGCTAGAATCTGAGTCAAGAAAGCAATATGAGGGGAAAAAAAAAAAAAAAAAGCTCCCCATCTCAGCCCCAAGCATAAAGAAACAAAATGGTCAATATTAATGCAATAAGGGCACCTATATAGTTTATAGATTTAGGGATTCCTCTATCTAAAGCATTTGAAAAGTTACAGAAGAAAGGGTTGTTAAAGCCTCTAGCACTAAGACCACCTCCTAATCCATTGCCTAGGGAGTATGATGTTAATGCTTGCTCTGCTTTTCATTAAGGTGCAAGTCACAACACTGATGACTGTTATAGATTGAGGCATGAGATTCAAGACCTTTTTGATAATAAGATAATTGTTCCACCAAACTTTGGAAGGACCAGCATCCGAGGGAACCCTCTTTCGAATTATCGTAATGTTCCCCCTAAATCAAGGGATTTTTATGATAGATTCAGGGATTCCTAAGTAAGTTTTTATTGCCACTATTGAGCAAGTTATGACTAAAGTTCCAGCTGTTTGTACTATCAACCCATAAGAAAGCTCATATGAGGAGACAGAAGAAGTGTAAAGGAAGAGAATGATTTGGTGATGGGAAGAGAGCGATGAAGAAAAGGAAAGTGAGCAAGTGAACCATGTCACTCATAGTGGGAGATTCTATTCTGACAGAGAAGCTCCTAAGCAACCAAGAGTTGAAAAGGGGAAGGATGAACTTGTTATGAAAGAGATAAAGGAAGACAATCCCATTATAAAGTAGTTAAAGAAGGTACCAACTTAGACCAATGTATGGGAACTCCTTATCACCTCTCAGAAGCATAAGAAGGTTATGATAGAAGTTATATCCAGTTTGGTCATTTCTAGTGAAGCTACTCTGAAAGGCGTTGTTGCATTGGTGACTCATAAAGACAAAATCACTTTCTCAGATAAGGATTTGCCACCAGAGGGAAGGGATCATAATCTTGCCTTGTTTATCTGAGTTGAAATGAAAGGAAGACATACTCCATATGTAATAGTATAAGATAATTTAGGGATTAATATTTGTCCTGCAAAGCTGTTGCACAAATGTAGATTATTTGAAAAGGATTTGGAAGCTTCTGATAATATAGGGCTAATGATGATAATATAAGGCCAACTATAGGCATATTTAAGACAATATAAAAACATGAGTAGTTTAGGCTATGGTGGAGTTCACAGTCTTGGACATTCTAATTACTTTCTCACTTTTGTTAGGTAGGCCATGGTATCATCCTCTCTGTGGGGTGCCTTCCACTATTCATCAGAGAGTCAAGATCCCTTATAGATGTGCCAAGGTTGGTGAAATTGTATCAATTTTAAGTGTGGTTATTCCACACCTTTGAGGATTTTAGGTCGTCAGAGTCACAGATAAATGGGTTGATCTAAAGTTGAGGTAAAAGGATGACGTACAATGTGTGATGGTTGATGATGGTTCTAGGATTAACATCTGCACATTGAAGCTATTACACAAGTTTAGATTGTCTAAGAAAGATTTAGAAGCTTCTGATAGTGTCATTAAAGCCTATAGTGATAATAAGAGGTTGGCTTCGAGTGTGTTCAAAACCTTGGTCAAAGCAAGCATAGTGGAGACAATAGTGGAATTTATAGTCTTGGATATACTCATCACCTTATCACTTTTATTAGAAAGACCATGGTATCACCCACCAAGTGGTGTGTCTTCCATTGTTCACCAAAAGTTAATATTCACAAAAGAGAGATTGTGACCATCTGTGTAGAGGTTCAAAAATTGTATCAACTTTAAGTATGACAACTTATACAAGAAGTAGTGTCAGAACAAAGATATTAGAAGAATAAGTAAGCAACTCAAGGAATAAGCTCATGCCAAGACCGAGACCGTAATGAACCACTAAGAAAAGTGAAACTTATAAAGCACCACCAAGCTTAGTGATTTTGTATCCTTAAAGCACATGAGTAGCTTATTCATTTTGATTTGATTGTTTATCATCATAGCATTGTTTTCCAAACCTATGTGAAAGGAGGAACTAAATAAGCACATAAAGAGTGAAACTAAGAGGAAAGTTGAAGTGAAATTTAGAAAATCAAAGAGGAAGAAAGCAAGAAAAGTTAAAAGACAAAATAAGAGAGAAGTCAAAGAAAGCAAAATAAGAGAGCAAAATCAAAGAGTCAAGACAAAGAGAGAAATGCTAGAGAGTGAGAAAAGAAAGCGAACAAAGCTAAGAGATACCAAAAGCAATGCTAGAGGACAAAATGAAGAGACACCAATAGAAATGTCAAAGGGCAAAATGAAGCAAACCAAAAGAGATGCCAGAGGGTAAAATAAAAAAGAACTCGAGAGAGGAGTCAAATGGCATAAATGAGAATGCTAAGATAAAAACCTAAAAAAAAAAAAGAAGATATTTAACCTTAGTACTTGCTAAAGGACTACTAAGAAGCTTAGCACTTATTTGAGGACAAGTATGGAGATCAACTTTAGTATTTGCTAGAGGGCTACTAGAAGGTGAAATTCAACTTTGGTACTTGCTAGAGCGTTGTCAAAAGCTTAGTACTTGCTAAAGGGCTATTAATGAGGTTAGCTCTAGTACTTGCTAGAAGGCTACTGAAATTTGAAATTCAACCCTGGTACTTGCTAAAAGGTTGCCAAAAAGCTTAGCAATTCCTAGAGGGCTATTGGAAGGTGAAATTCAACCCTGGTACTTGTTAGAAGGTTGTCAAGAAGCTTAGTACTTACTAGAGGGTTGCTAAGGAAATTAACTCCAATACTTGCTAGAGGGCTACTAGAAGGTAAAAAGCAATCTTGGTACTTACTAGAGGTTTGTCAAGAAGCTTAATACTTGCTAAAGCATTACTAAGGAGGTCAACTTCAGTACTTGCTAGAGGGCAATTAGAAGATGAAAGTCAACATTAGTAATTGCTAAAGGACTGCTAAGGAAATCAACTCCAGTACTTGTTAGTGGACTATTAGAGGGTGAAATTCAACCTTGGTAGTCACTAGAGGGTTGTTAAGAAGCTTAGTACTTGCTAGAGGGATGCTAAAAAGATCAACTTTAGTACTTGCTAGAGGGCTGCCAAAAAACTTGATACTTGCTAGAAGGCCGCCAAGAAGGTTGGTACTTGCTAAAGGGCTACTAAGAAACTTAGCACTACTTGAAAAGCTGCTAAGAAAATTATATCCTTTTGTATCCTTTATCTAGTGTTCAAGCTTATAACTAATGTTTTGTTATGTCTTGTTTAATAGTAATTTCATAAATGATGTTTTCTACGCCTCCACAAAGTAGGGACAAATTGTTAGAGCTATATTTCGGATCTCAAGATGCAAGAACCAATGATGAAAATCACTGAACCTATTCTCCAAGATGCCAAGAGAAAGCTAAAGGAAGAGAAACAAAGCCTTGGGAGACCTTGGAAAAACTCAGAGCTAAGCCTAAAACCAAGCCAAACCCCAAAACTAAACCCAATACCAATCTTGCTTAGAGAGGGATGCATATCCCACTAAATTAGGATGTATAACCCATCCCAAAATAGGGATGTACAGTTCACAAATGGGGATGTAGAACCCTTTTTAAGGATGTATAGCCCTATCTTAAATCCAAAGGCTGCACAACCCTAACAAATGGATGTACAACCCATTCTTAGTAGTATAACCCACTTGTAAACCTTAATTTTAGTACACTTATTTCCTTCTCTGTGATTATATGCATTTATGGTGCAACTATAACTATTTCTAGCACTGTGCACCTATCTAACACCTATAAATACGCCTCATTTAGAAGGTGGGAATGAAGCTTGAAAACCCTAAAGTTACTATACCAAAATCACTTTTCAAAGCACACTTGACACAGAAACCTTAAACCCTAACCCTTTTTCATCACTTTCAAGGTATTAAACTCTTTACTTTTTTGCATTCCCTAAGCATTTTGGAGGATATTGAATACCTTGTGAGCCTTTAAGGGCATAAAAACACATAAAGGCATCTAGGGCCTCCCTTTTTTCCTCTTTCTTCTTCCCCTTCCTATTTTTTTTATTTCCAAAAACCTAGTATTTAAGGGTTGTACAGCCTTTGTATAGGCCATATAGCCCATTTTTCTAGGTTTTGCGGCCCTAATAATGTGTTGTGCAACCTTAGCTTCCATGGCACAGATTTGTGAAACCCCTATTCTTCTCATTCAGATTTCTTTTATTAAGCTTATGTTTCCAATGGAAGAATACGATAAGACTAGATTGCCAAAGACCACTATTCATTTTAAAATGTAGTTTTAATAAATTTATAATGGTTTTCATGGTTCTATCCATCTTAATGTTCATGCTTTTTTAATGTGGGTCCAATAAAGGTTTTTAGTTCAGTTTGGATCATTTTAAGGTAGTGACCAAGTGAGAAACTTAAGGTTCTAATGACCTTCAAAGTCTCTTTTATCATTATGCTTGTGTTTAGAACATATGAATAGTGTTTTGGCTCTTAATCTCCTATATTCTTGTGTTGTATGCTAACCCCACATGGTTAGTGGTACATATGGATGTCATGCTCCTTTAGAGCTATATAAGGTGAGAATTCATCAATCTTATGATCCCTCTTGTGATGAATTTTTGTCTTAGGCCATTAAACAATCTCTAAGTGCCCTAGATTGCATGCTTACTTCTATTGTTTTTTTTTTTTTTTGTGATGTTAGGATGTGTTACCAAGGACATTAGATATATGTTTAGGGACCTTGACATTGGAGATGTGGTAAGATAATTACTATGGACTTTATTTGTCTCCCTTTTAATTCTTGTCATTTTAAGGAGATTTAGGGGTTGTTTTATTTCCATCTCACCTATTTTTTATGAATGAATTTATGTTTAGTTTTGCAGGTTAAGGAAAGCTAATTAATGTATGTATTTTATCTATTTAAGTTCAATGCATGATAAATCCTACCATTTGAATATGTATCACTCATCCTCGCCTTGTATATATTATTTCTTACTCGTTTACATCCTGTATATCATTCATGCATTGCATACTTTATTGTTATAGTTGATGGCTTGCTTAAATGAATGGGCCTAGATGGATAAATGGGAAATTAATTAATAAAGGCAAAGTATGAAAATGAACCATTGATTGCTTGAAGGTCGAATCCCTATATCCGGGTGACTTGAGGGTGCCTAACCTCTTACCCAAGTCATATATAACTCTCGAACCCAATCTCACATGGGGTGAAAACAAATTGGTGACTTATATAGGCTCAGAATTTGCTCTTGCCTAGTTTTTTATCCTGACCAAGTTGGGTGGTGACTCCACATTTCACCTAAGATGGTATCAATGTATCATCCCCCCTTGGTCCCTCATTCACCCTAACTTTGGAAAAGGGGCTTCTATCTTGCATAAAACTTCAATGATCTGTCATTGATCCAAATCGTATGCCATGACTAAGGGTTATTACCCATGTATGACCCTTTGCCTTGTCGATTCTCGATGATAGATAAAAGGTAGGAGCTGTAAGCAAGATTCCACTTGTTTGAGGGCAAAACTATGAAATTTAAGGTGTTCACAATAACACTTTCATGGGGTGTTCTAGCCTCTCCCCACCCTTTAAGAAGTAAGGTATTTACAGAAGAAAAGTGGTGTATTTATGCTATGTAGCACGGATTAGACTTTATCCCCTCCTCTCCCTCTCTTTTTAAGGATAAGATAATTAAATATTTAGAATATAGGATTTTGAAGTTATCTACATAAGTCATAAGTTCTTTGTATAGACCATTGCTTGTCTGTACAATCACTTAGGCTTTTTTTTGTCATATTCTAAAAGCTTTTTATTTTTTGTTACTTTATGGATTATTTATACAAACCATAAATTATCTATATACACCAATCTTAAACTCTTAAAACTAGGCTATTTAAGTTTAGGTGTTTGAAGGGTAAGTTTGATTCAAGGTTTATCTAAACTTTTATCTCTTGTTCAACATTATTTCTTTCACCTTTTTAAGGATGAATTCAATAAGTTTCTCACCATTAGGCTTGCATCCTAACAATCCAAAATCTAATGCTCATACTTATAAAGTAAGGATTATTTTTTAGCCTATACTAAGAAAAGTAAAAGTTCTAATTGAATGCTTAGGGAGTGAATATAGACACATTGTCTAACCACTATAAATTCTTATGTTTGATTTTCCTTCTTCTTTTTACCTCACAAGTATTATTTGTAACCCAATTTATACCTCCCCTCTTTTAGGTTCCCTTTTTCCTCACCGAGTCTAACATCTTCTTAGGTTACTCTACCACTAGTAAAGGGTATAAAATCTTCAATAAGAAAACTCTTACTGTAAAAGAGTCAATGCATGTTGAATTTGATAAATCTAACCAAACCTTATTGAGAAAGGAAGATGATATTAATGATCTTATAGGTGTAATGGATAAGCTCATTATTAGAGAAATGACAAATAAGGAAAAAGATCAAGGTAAGAATAATGATGAATCAAGACGAAGAAGATCCACCTCGATCTTCTCCAAGTGTGAAGCAAATTGTTCAAGAGCTTAAAAAAATTAGATATAAAAGAAAGATCATCCTAAAGATCTAATCATACATTTCTCAAAAGTTTTACAAGGTTAATTTGAGATGAGTATAATAGAAGACTCAAATTCTTGCTTAGACTTAAAATCAAGCAAGTAAAGGAATCTTCATTAATCAAACCAAGTACACTAAATAACGACTAAAGAAATTTGGCATGGACACAAGTAAATTGTGCAAAACTTATATGAGAACAAGCATTAAAATTGAATTGGATTAGAAAGGTAAGGCAATATATCAAAAGCTTTTTAGAGGTATGTTGGGAGTCTTTTATATCTAACTACTTATAAGTATGAGTAGGAGTGCCTTTTGTATCTAACTACTTCTAAGTATGATTAGGAGCCTTTTTGTATCTAATTACTTATAGACCTGATATGTTTAGTGTTTGCCTTTATGCTAGATATCAAGCAAATCCTAAAGAGTGGAATTTGCATGCAATCAAAAATATTCTTTAAGTATTTAAATGGTATACTAAACTTAAGAACATGATATCCTCAATGATCATTAATTGAACTTATAGTATATTTTGATAATGACTTTAATGGACATACTTGAGATAGAAAAAGCACTTCAGGCACCTATCACTTATTAGAAAACTCTTTAGTGTCTTAAAATAATAAGAAATAAAATTAACTGGCTCTTTCCACTACTAAAGTAGAATATCTTATTGCCAGTTTTATTATGCACAAATTCTTTAGATGAAATAATAACTTCTAGATTATAACATAGTTGTTGATCTTATAGCTATCAAATATGATAAAACTAACATCATCAACTTGGCTAAGAATCCTATTCAACATTCTAGAAGTAAACATATAGACATTAGGCATCATTTCATTAAGGATTGTGTGAATAATGAAGATGTCATACTTGAATTTGTTCATACTAACCATCAATTGGAAAATATTTTCTCGAAGCCTTTATGTGATGAAAGGATGCAACTCATTAAAAGAGAGCTTGAAATAATTTATGGGAATACCTTATGAAAGCTCATATATTGTACACTTTAACCATGAATTTCCATTATATGTGTGAGCTTATATGTGATTCATTCACAAAATACTTATTTTTGAAAATGATTTAAATCAAAATCGAGTGTTCATCAAAATTCAAAAGTATTAGTTCCAAAGTTGGATATATGATGAACTCAAATAGAAGTATCGACCAAGTAAAATCTTAGAGGTCTTAATTTTTTATAATTAAGGTCTTAAAAATGAGTTTTATTGAGAATTTGAAGATTCAACATTTAAGAAAGAGAGTGAAAAAAGATGCAAAAATTCTTTTTGAGAATGGTTTAATCCATATCTTAATAGGCTTATTCAATGATATTTTTTGATATCTTTCTTCAACAGACTAGAGCTCCTAGTGAATGGCCTCATTAAATACCCATGCCATTTCATGAATGGTGATTCCAATCTTGGACGGCCTTGTTCACTTTTCAAGATTTTGAAAAATAAAAATGTTTTTGGAATGGTCTCATTTCTATCGCAAATGCCTCATTATAACGATAAAAACTCAAGTTATTAGACCCCTCGTTTTGTGATTTTGATTATAAGTAATGCATAATAGCCTATCTTTGCATCTTTTTTGCATCCTGCTCTCTTTAACCCTCTTTTTAACTCCCATCTAAGTAATCTCAAAGACCAATTTCCTTCAAGACTCTTCCAATCCTTAAAAAAAATAAAAATTGATAATCAAACATATTGGTTCCTAGAGAAATAAAGGTCTTGCTCTTATTGATGAGTCCCTTGAAGATAATATGCCCCTCAAAGACATTATTGGGGCTACTGCCAGCCTTTTAAAATTTCCAAAGACAATAAGGCATCATAAGTAAAGCTCTAAAACAAAGAAGAAGGAGAAAAAGAAAGTGGCAAAGCAAACTACCAAAAAATAAAGCACCCTTATGGCAACTCTAACCACCATTTTCATTTACCCTTCTCCACTTAGACAGATGGACTATATGAAACATCCTTTAAGCCTAATCTTTACTAATGAATAAGACAAGTAGAGATCTTCTGCCATGGAAAAAAACTTAATTGAACATGGCAGATTGCTTGACTTTGAACCTTTCAAGTAAATAGGGATATATAACTAGTTATGAAACCCTTCTTAAGCATAAGGTGGAGAGATTTATCCAAATCATATAAGAAACCTATGAGAACCTCATTGATGAGTATCTATCAACCCTAAAAATAGAGAAAGGAAAGCTTCTTGACTTAATGATAATGTTTCAACTTAATGGAAAAAGAAGATCCATTAACCAAAAGCATTTAGTTGTTATGTTCTTGGTCAATAATGAAAGTGTTGAGCAAGTTCCCTTCACCTTCCAAATGCAAGAATGACTGGTAGGAATTGATAGGGTTGAAGACCTAATTTAAGAGCTCAATGAGCTAGGCATCATGCCTTCTAAACCTTACACTCAAGATGTACCATAAGTTCATAGCTTGGAACTTGAGTGCAAGACATGAGTCCTTTAGCAACATCTTAACTTTAAAGCTCTTCCACCTCCATTGCAAGAAGGGAAAAATAACGATGAAGACCCCTTAGAGACTTTTTTATGAGATTTTATAAACACACTATAAGAAATGACATTATCACCAATGGATTTTAATAATAAGAACTTTTAGGCACTTGATCTTCTTTGATCTCCCAGCTAGAGGTCCCTTCAGAGTATTTAATGTTGAAAATAATATAATTAATAAAAAAATATAGTTAGACATTAGAATTATAAAAAAACATTAGTGAGTTTTTCACTTAGTAAAAAGAGGCAACATTATCCCTCCTCCTTCATAAATGGTTCAAGGAAATAAAGAGAAAAGTGTGGCAAAATATAAAGCTAGGGAAAAATCAACTCAAGTGAAACGACCTCAACATATACCTATATACCTCCTTACCAACCAACTAACACTCAAGCTCCTCCATCTCCTCTGATTAGCAATGAGGCCATCTTTGATCATTTGCTTCCCACTCTAAAGTCTATGAATGATAAAGGGCTTTAATGAGATAAACATTAAGGTTTTCCAACTTCAAAGAAAGGTAAATCTCTTAGATGGAAGATGGGAGATCTTAAAAAGAGTACCAATGCACTCGAGGATCTTTTTAAAGTTAACGCTCTCTTAGATGATGAAACTTCACAAGAGGATAAATTATATGAACTAAGCCAAAAAGGAAAGGGCTTAACTAAAGCACAAAGGAAGAATATCTGTAGAGAAGAAGAGCTAAAGTTTATAGTTGAATTAGTGGCTAAAGGCAAATAAGTCCAAGTGTTTTAAAAGAATGAGAGTTTAGGAATCCAATAGCATATACCTCTATTAAGCTTGCTAACCTTCTCACCCCTCAATTCAAGCCTTACAATCCTCCTCCTTTCTTAAATTCTTAGCTTTTAACTACCTTGTATATTTATTTTTTGGACAACATTATTTTCTTTAGATGTACTTTCTTATGCGCCCATATATATCTTGAATGCAATGTTGGTTTACCAGCTCCTTGCTTACTCTTTATCTATTATACTTTTATTGATGTCAAAAAGGAGATTAAATCATGTATAATGAACATGATGAACCTACAACATATGATAAAATAAATATACATAAATTAAAAGGGAGCACTTAACTTATTTTATCTATATATGGTTCATCAATGTTGTTTGCCATTATCAAAAAGAGAGAGAATGTTAAACCTTGGGCTCTTAACTTTTAACTTTGATAGTTGCATACATAGGTTTAGTATTAATTTTAGTTGTAAGTGTTTCAAGATGTGTTTATGTCTCTCAAATTGTAAAAATATCAAAGAAAAGCATGAAGACACAAGCAACAAGCCAGGCAACAATATTATTAAAGGATTGCCTTTATGGTATGGCCCCTGCTAAGTTCAAAACAAGTCTATTCAATATGAATAAATTTGAAGAATTTTACACATAAAATTAGAATGGCCTATCCAAACCATGTTTGTGCACCAAGAAGGAGGATTGAATTAGTGAGAAATTTAAATTTTTAGAGGTTTGATAAATAATGCAAAGTTAAAGAAAAAGTAGAAGAAGAATAGACATAAGGACTTTATAATGGTTTGAATGTTAACAAACCTTACGTCCACTCTCTAATTCTCTAATTGGGTATTTCACTATCACCCAATGGTGTTTTACAAGCTCACACCTACTCTACGCAATATGTTTTCCAAGGCTAGCACAAAACCTCTATGTGTGTTTTTCCAAAGCTCACACTTAACCCAAACAAAATTTTTTCTAATTAGGTTTACTTTAAAACCTAGACTCACTGGTGTTTAATGGCTCACACCTAACTTTTACAACTCAAGTACAAAGAAATTATGAGTAGAGAATTGAAAATTAAATTTGCAAGAGTTTGGCCATAATAGATTGTTATTCTCTTGCATTCAAAGTCATTTGGTAGAGTATTTATATGTTTCAACCACCAAATTCAAATTATAAATGAAACTAGCTCCAAATCTCCAAAGTTGATGCAAAATCCTGTGTTTAATGCTTATCAGACTGGAGTCGTGGTCAAGATAGTAAGTCGCGATCACAATCTACTTTTTGCTATAAATTTGATCAATCACGGTCGAGATCTTCAACTGTGTCTAATGACATATGGCAGTCCATCATTGGTTCATTAAGAAACTTGTCGTTGTTGCCCTCTAATGAATTTCATATGTTGTGATCAAGACCTCATAGTCACAGTTGCTACTTGAAGTAATACTGAGAAAGTGGTTGTTATGCCCTCACTACAAATTACACCAGAGATTTTGAGATCAAGTTGA
Source organism: Omphalea diandra (assembly GCA_949677035.1). Taxonomy (NCBI): domain Eukaryota; kingdom Viridiplantae; phylum Streptophyta; class Magnoliopsida; order Malpighiales; family Euphorbiaceae; genus Omphalea; species Omphalea diandra. Next base: position 30,389 of record CATIWR010618292.1, on the reverse strand, counting down.
TACTGATTCCTAGTCACTATAAAATTTCACTTGTGATTTTTAAATCTTCAAATGGCTCTTGATATATGGCTTAGATTGATTGGTCATTTAGTTAGTCATTGGAGTTCTTTCAAAGTCATTTGAATATAGCAGTTGCGACCTCTATCGCAAATGGCAAAACGAATCCTTCTCTTTATTTTGATCCTGTGCTTTTCTTAAGTAACAGTCACGACCTTCAAGCCTTGGTTGCGACTTTGGAGACAGATATTGATATTTATAACATTTTACTTCTATTCAACTCCATTCAACTTTCAATAAGATTCTAACTTAATATTTGCATAAACAACACTTAAAATTGATGTTAAAACCTTTTAATCTATATTGTCAAGATCAAAAGAGAGTTTTGACTTAGGTTTCATCAATATAGTCCAACAATCTCCCTTTTTTTATTTTAATAATCTAGATTGAATTATGCAAACTAAAAACACATTAAATTCCATATCCTTATAGTTTTTAATCATTTAGAAATTAATGGTTGAAATTCCTTTATGTTGATACTAAAAGCACTTTAATATATTATGAAGATAATCCCCTCAACCATACTCCCCCTTAGAATATTAAATTGATCAACTAAATAACTTAGAGTTTTAAGCATTTTGCCCGTACCTTTTCCATAACTTTATTCTCTCCCCTTTTGTCAAGATAAAAAAGAAATGGAAAAGAAGTAAGAGGGAATAAGAGAGGGATAACATCCATCACATTTCAAGGCATAAATAAAGCAATGTTGAACAAAAAGCAAATGTTTATTTTATTGATATAGAGACATCACATTGAAGATTATAAAGAAAAAAATTAAAAAGTAAACATATGGTAAAAATGTGTGAACATATTATAAGGGATTAAAATAACTTAAAAACCATAAAAGAAAACATAAACAAAAATAAAAGTAAATATGAAAAATAAAAAGATAGAAAGAAAACTAGAAAGTAAGAGAGATGTTATCATCTCCATCATCTTCATCTTCATCTTCCTCACTATCACTAACTCCTTCAAGACCTTGATGAGTAGCAGCTTGAGTTGGTGCTTCTTCTTCTTTTTCATTTTCCTTATTCTCAAAGAATTTAAAATCTTAGAGGTGGCATGGATTGGGAATGCCAAGTTTCTCTTAAATCTCATTAATACCATCATGGAGGTGGTGAAGAAAGTTAAGTTTTTTGAGAACTTTCTTAAGGAGTTTAGAGACTTTGGACAATGAAGAAGGTTTAGAAAAGGAGGATGTAGGATGGACCTTTGGTTGTACCTTTGGTTCAATTCGTTCCTGTTATGGTTAGCTTTCTTCAATGATAAGTCTTTTTCTCTTTTGGGCCTAAGAGACTTGTTAAAGCCTAACTCCTTGTTTTCCTAACAGATATTCATATGTGTTGCTTTTATTACTTTTGCATTAATTAAGTAAGTTAGGTTAAGGAAATTAGAGTTAGGAAGATAGTTGGGATGATGAAGGATTCATTTTTAGGGGTTAATGCCCCTACCATTCTATATATGGTAATGACATAAGAGGGAAGAAGAAATTAACTTCTTTTTGAGGTACTCGTATAGGCCAATTGGTCCACAAAGCAATGGCTAGTTTGGATGGGCTTTTTTATAAGAAGGCAATAGAATAATACAAAGTCCTTTTGATAGACTTTTTCGTTTCCATCATCTCTTGCATTGATGGAAAAAGTAATGATCCCATGAAGAAGCCAATAAAGGAAAGATATGATATTTTTGGCAAGTGATTTCTTAGGATCATATCGATTTTCAATGGGAATAATTTTCCAAAACTCAAAAAGATCAAGATCAACAATGGAAAAACAATTAATGGGGATGGAATCTATATGTTGAAAGTTAAAAAGAGAGCAAATTTGATCATAGGTGATGGTGTATGGTTGGCTAAAGCAATGAAAAAGCACACCATACACACATGCTCTACAATCTGTAACCTTCCTAATCTCCATTATACATATGAATTCCCTCACAATCGAGTACATCTCAAAAGATGAATTTATTCCCCCCCAAGATGTCATAGGAAGGCCTTAATCTCTTCTTCTAATTTGAGAGTTTGAAGAAGAAAGGTGAATGGAATTTTGTTAGGTTAGATGATGTTCTTTTTGTTAGCCTCATACCTACCCTTCTCTTCCTTAGTGACTTCTTTCATAAGGTAAAGAGAGGGGCTTACCTTTATAGAGGTGAGGAGGTTTAGGCAATGCCCTTCCCTTTTTCAATCCTTATGGATTTCCTTGGTCCCATTGAGAAGATGAGGATTAGATGAGTAGAGAAGGGTTGAAGATTAAAAAAACTTGAGAAAAAGATAAAGGTTGATGAAAGGGGATGTAAAAAGTGAATGGAAAGGTGTTATAGGGGTTTAAATAGGCAAAAAAAGGGTATCAAATGATTTAAAAATGGCTAGAAATGCATTACATGCATTCTTGCATCGTTTGAATGATGAAAAGTTATTATCCAACTATTATAAGTAAATCACAACTGCAATTTAAGAATTGTGATAGTGACTTACAAAAATTATGAGTAACAATAAAAAAAATCCTTAAAAAGGTACAAATATAATGGTTTAAATTTTGAAAAATTTGATATTTCACAAGGGTAATCTATAATCATGAACATGAATAGCCAAATAGCTTGAAAAATAAAGTGAACTATAAATAGTGACCAAGAAAAGAAATATCGATCGCGATTTATGAGTCACTTGAGAAAATGTGCTTAAAATATAATTTTTTTAATTAATGGCCCACATATATTGTGATCAGTTTGATATTTTAATGATCAATTCATGCAAAAGGACGTAGAAAAACTTAATTACAAGTTGAATTTACTCATCAAAACATAATAACATAACAAATCAATCATATAAGCTACAAACATATGAAACACGATTAAGCAACAATATATCCATATGGTGAGATCTATTTTCACCTTAGAGAGCTTCCATCAAGTATCTCTAGTTCCCTCTTGAAGAAGTTCATCCTTTCTTTATTAAAGGGTTTAATGAAAATATTCATAAGTTGGTTATTAGTGTCAATGAATTCTAACACCACATTACCACTTTGCACATTATCTCTAAGAAAATGATGTTTAATGTCAATGTGTTTGCTCCTTGAATGTTGGATGGGATTTTTAGAAAGATTAATAACACTAGTGCTTTGATGGAAATATGATTAACTTTTTTGCCATAATCCTTGAGTTGTTGTTTCATCCAAAGTACTTGAATGCTACAATAACCTGCTGCCACATACTCAGCTTTGATGATGGATAAGGCAACTGAAACTTGTTTCTTACTAAACCACTAAACTAAACATTCACCAATAAATTGGCAAGTTTGAGAAGTGCTCCTTATCTAATAAACTATTGGTATAATCTGCATCTGACTATCAAAGAAGACTAAAAGATGAATTCCTAAGATACCATAATCCTAAATGCATAATGTCATGAAGATATTTCAAAATTCTTTTAACCGCATGCAAATGAGATTCTTTAAGGCATGATTGAAATCTAACATATAAGTAAACACTATACATAATATTGGGTCTAGAAACAGTAAGATAAATGAGAGAGCTAATTATACCTCTATTCTTCTTCCATCACTTGCTTACCTAATTCATCCTTGTTAAGCTTAATTGATGCACTCATCGATGCCTTAGTTATTTTGCATCCTTCCATTTCAAACCTTTTGAGTAGTTCCTTTGTGTACCTGGCTTGATTGATGAAGATGCCCTCTTTGCATTTCTTGATTTATAGACCAAGAAAGAACTTAAGCTTACTCATCATGCTCATCTCAAATTCCCTAATCATACACTTGGTAAATTCTTCACAAAAAGATTCATTAGTAGTGCCAAATATAATATCATAAACATAAATTTGAATACTAAGAGTGTCCCTATCATGCCTTTTCATAAACAAAGTTGAGTTAACCTTGCCCTTTTTAGAACTAGTTTTCAAAAGGAATGAACAAAGTCTTTCATACCAAGCTCCTAGAGTTTGTTTCAAACCATATAAGGCCTTAATCAATTTGAAAACATGGTTTGGAAAAACGTGATACTTAAAACCTAGAGGTTGTTCTACATAAACTTTCTCCTCAATGAAAACATTTAAGAAAGCACTTTTCACATCGATTTGAAAAAGCTTGAAATTCATATGACATGCAAATGCTAAAAGAATCTTAATGGCCTTTAATCTTGCCATAGAGGCAAAGGTTTCATCATAATCAATATTTTTCTTTTAATTGTAAAACTTTACAACCAATCTAAGTTTATTTCTTACAATTAAACCTTGTTCATCTAAGTTGTTCATAAACATCCACTTATATTCTACAACCAGGTGTTTTTTTAATGTATAAAGACAAGTCCTAAAATTTATTTCTCTCAAATTGGTTGAGTTCCTCTTACATAGAAATCACACAACTCTCAACATTAAGAGCCTCATCAATTGATTTTAGTTCAACTTGAAGAGAAAAAAAATAAGATTATTATCTAATGCATTCAATTGAGCTCTAGTACTTACTCCCATGGATGTCTCACTAATGAGTAGCTCCTTTGGGCGACCCTTAGAGTACCTTCAATCCTTAGGAACTCCTTGAGCTTGGTTCTCTTCTTGTTGGGGTTAAACTTGCTTTACTTTTAGAGGTGGCTCTTGCTCATCAATTTCAATACATTTTCCTTTGGTGAAGGATTGAGTTATACTCTCTCAAAGTCACCTACAAGATCACCAATAAGAGAACTTTTTCCAAGATCAGTTTACTAAGTTCATCAAAGATAACATTAATAGATTCTTCAACTACTATGGACTTTTTGCTGAAAACTATATAGATTTTACTAGTGGTGGAATAAGCTAAGAAAATAACCTCATCGGCTTTAGAAGCAAATTTTTCACAGTTGTCCTTTCTATTCAAAATGGAGCATTTGCACCTAAAAACTCTAAGGTAGAAAAGCTTGGACTTTCTTTCATTCCATAGCTCATAAGATGTTTTGTTTAGAATGGGTCTTTTAAATACTTTATTTACAATGTAATAACAGGCGTTAATGGCTTCGACCTTCTAGTAGTTTGGAAGAGAATACTCATTGAGCATAGTCCAAACCATCTCAATTAATGTTTTATTCTTTCTCTACAACACTATTTTGCTAGGTGTTCTAGGAGACGAAAAATTGTGTAAAATCCCATTATCTAAACAATAATTTTCAAAAAGTTCATTTTGAAATTCTTTTTCATGGTCACTTTTAATAGAAGAAATGAAGTAACTCATTTCATTTTTAAACTCTTTTTGCAAAGCTTCTAAAAACGTCACTTTTATAAGTTAAGAAACTAACCCAAGTAAACCTTAAATAATCATCAACAAGCACAAATGCATAATGTTTGCCACATATACTAGCTTTCCCAGTGGGTCTAACCAAGTCCATATGAATGAGTTAAAGTGGTCTAGATGTACTTATAACATTTTTAGCCTTATAAGAAGTTTGGTGTTGCTTTCCCATTTGATAAATGTTGGGTTTTATAGAACAAACATAGTGGATAAATAAAAATTTTCTACATAGGAAACCCCACAAAGGATCCATGCGTACTGATTAAATAAAAAAAGATGTGAAAACCAACCAATTTGAATAACAAAGGCAAATATGTTGGAAGGCAGAGATGGAGTTTACACTAGTAACACCTTAGCTCGAGCTTGAAGTCAGACCTAAATGTCACTAAAGAATGATCGCCCTCTATAGGTGTCCACATGAAGAGGCTACCTCTAAATGTCTAGCATGCTAGCATTAAGGTTTTTTCTCTCTCAAAAAACTTTTTCTAAAATGTTCTCTCACACTTTCAAAAAACCCTAAACATGCATATATATCTTAACCGTTAAAATATTTATGCCGACTTTACATCTTAAAAGAAATAGATAAGATAATATTATATTCCAATTTAACCTTTACAACAAAATAGATATATAAATAATTTAGATAATATCTTTAATTATCTTAATTATAAATAGAGAGTAAAATCTAATTTCACTTTGGGCCTATTCTATGTGTGTTCACATAATTTTAGCAGTGGTCTAAAAACTATTTTGGCTCACAAGTCATAAGTGTCATCTAGAAAGATATTACATCTACCTAAATTATGTAAAGATCAATGATTCGGCCTAACCTATTAATAGTATTATAATCTTTTTGCCACATTATATCTCAATTAAACATTAGGCATGGATCATGTCATCCTTATATAGTTCAACAATTTCTCGATCCCTAAGTAGACTGATGTAAAATGACATTGATAATTTTTATCAATTCATTTATGCATGGTCATACAATCTCTTCATCTAACTTATTGAGGGACCTAAAGATAATATGTGAGGGATAAATTCCTTCTTAATCACTCATATTCCTATATATGATTTACTTCATGTCTAATATTAATTTATATAATCATCCTTTTAAAGATAATACTCAACTATATCAAAATATAAAATTCATCATATCAAAATCCATGGTGATTTTCATGTCAGAAGATTAAGTTAATACTATTTCATGAGAATCATTTATATCCATGTAGTGTTCTCATAGCGGGTCGATACAATACAATCTTTTTTAAATATGTATCTATGTATTTGACTTAGTATCTCATATCCAGGACCGGTAAAATATAGTCATTAATCAAAACGCATACTAGTCCTCATTCATTATTTTCCCAACAACAATGACCAACTAAGAACAATTTAGAATAGAATTATTTACACCTAAAATTTTTACTATCGAGCCACATACTTGATGATATTAGGTAGAATTAACTATTCATGGAATTTATCATTTAGTCGTAAACAATAAAGATATTTAACAAAAATGTAACCATGACATTATTAAAAAAAAATATCCATAACAAGAATTGGCTTAAAGCATATAACTAATAATAAGGTCCACAAGTCTTTCCTTGGTGAACATGAGCTTCGAAAGACCCTCCACTAGTTCTTCTTCAAAGAGATGTTGGAGGAGGTTTATACTTGCATGTCTAAGTCTTTTATGCCAAAGCCAAGATTCATTGCTAATAGAGACCAGACACTTAAAGGATTGGTTAGCTAAATTATCTATGTCAATTAAGTAGGATTGTCTCTTTTTTCACCTTAAAGACTACCTTTTTATCTACAAAAGTAATGACTTGACATTCTTTAGGTTCCAAGGTGACTTTATTACCTTTATCACATAATTAGCTTACATTTAACAAGTTATGTTTCAAACCATTAACTAAAAGAATATTGTCAATAAGAGGGCAACCTTTCTTACCAATTACACCAATGCCAATTACTTACCCCTGGCATTATTTCCAAATGTCATATTGCCACCATCCTTTTTTATTTCTGATCATATGCTTTAAGCATTCACTATCCACATGCCAATCATTGTCCTATTTAGTGGCTTCTAAGCATTCCTACAAAATAAAATATGTTCATCTTTGTTTAGGTACCCAAGCTTACTTAGGTCCTAGGGTTTAGCTTAGAAGGGTCCTCTAGTTTGAGGTGTGCCTTCATAATGTAGCAAAACATATTAATATATATAAATTTCATGCAATAATGACATTGGACCTTAGATTTGTGAGTCTTTCTCCTTTGAATAGCTTTTATATGAGTAGAAAGCCTTTTTATACTTTGGCCATATGAGTGCATATAAGAGCAAGAATGGTGAGGAGTAGAAGGGATGTTTTATGTAAGTGCCTCTTAGTGTACATGAAAGCATGATTTGTTCTTTGAGACTTAGCTATTGAGTCTTGGACAGCCTTTCCCTTGCCCTTAAGCATAGGGGGCTTAGTGCTAGGAGCATTTTTCTTCCCAATCACTTTTATGCTAAAGGTTTGAGGTGTAGATCCTCTAATGAAGATGAGAGGAGAGGATATAGATGATGAATCACCTTTAAAACCAATACCAGATCTCACAAGGGTTGCCCTTTGAGATACAATGAGCATATCTAAAGCTTTTTTTTCCTTTATGAAATATTGAGATGAAATTTCTTAAACTCAATAACTTCTCCCTTATTGGCCCTTGTGCACTATGAAAATGGGGGTCGAATTGGTGAAAGACTAAATTTTGAAAAGAAGGATATTTATGCAAGTATAAGAAGAAGTAGAAGAAGAATAGAATGTACAAAAATGTATAGTGGGTTGGATATTAATTAGCCCTACATCCACTCCACAATTCTTCTGATTGGGTGTTCCACTAATGGCAAATGGTGTTTTAAAGCTCATACCTAACTTTACAACTTAAGTTTTGTAAAAGCTCACACACAACCTCACTAGTGTTTCCCAAGGCTAACACTTAGCCTAAACAAGAGTTTTGCATTTAAAGACTAACTCTCAAACCTAAATCTAATGGTTGTTAATGCTCACACCAAACAACAATAAGTCAAATGCAAGAAATTAAATGCTTAATAGTTGAGAAATAAATTTGCAAGAGTTTGGTTGTAAAAAACGTGATTCTCTTACAGTTATGTCGATTTGGTGGAGTATTATAGGTTACTCCCACTAAATAGATGTTAGAGATAAAATTATGCCCAAATCTCTAAAGTGTGCTAGGCAAATCAATATTAAATTCTTGTTAAGCCATAGTCACGTTCATTACAAGTGGATCACGATCGCTATCTACCTTTCGCTCTAGAATTTGCCTAGTCATGATCCAGATCTTTAATTATGCCTAATGGCTAGTGACACGTGGTAGTGCGGTATTGGTCATTTAGAAAGCTAGCTGTTTAAGCCTTTTTTGGTCTTTGACTGTACCGACCATTATCTCAAGGTGACGACCGTGAAATCAATCACGTTGGCTAACTGGACACTACTACTAGTCGTGATTGCCACTATCAAATTTGGAGTTCTTGAGTTAAGCTTATAGCGGTTGCTATGATAATGTTACGGTCGCTACATATGGATTTGTAACAATCTTGTGACACATGGCATATAACAATGCAACCCCCAAAGTCCTCCAAAACTTGATTGAATATCGCGGTATCTATTAAGGACGCGATGTTCACCATGACTGCTATTGTCCAATTTATGTCCAAGACTTTTCTTAGTAGCAGTTGCTATTTTGTGGGTAGCGGTTGTGATTTACAAGAACTTCTTAATTTTACACCCCATTCAATTTCCAATGAAGTTCTAACTTAATTTTTATAATCACTACACATAGACAAGGCATTAGAACTATTTAATCTTATGATGTCAAAATCAAAAAAGACTTTGACCTAAGTTTGACCACCTAATCTAATAACCTTTTAAATAATCATTTTCTTTTCTTAAGGAGAGAGATGATGAAGTTTTAAAAAGATTTTCTAAAGATTTCTTAAGTTATTCATTTGAAGTCCTCGAGTTATTTGCAAGATTATTTAAACATTTAAATTCATTCTTAAGTTTGGAAATTTTTTCTTACAAACCTTCATTTTTATTTATACTTATCACATCTCAAGGACATGGCTTTAAAAAGATCATCATCCTCATTCATATATACATCAAACTCATCATAAGAATTAGAATAGTACTTACCTTATTAAAGGGGTCCTCTTGAGCTACGAAGCAAAAGAATGTAACTTTTTCATATTCATCATCTTCACTTAAGTCTTCATCCCATGTTGCTTTGAGGCTCTTCTTTGTCTCCTTATCCCACTTTTTTTTTTCTTCTTTAGCTTAGGATAATTAGATTTGATGTGTCCTTGCTTTCTACATTCAAAGCAAGTTACATTATTCTTTTTCTCTTTGAAGTTGGATGATGTCTTCTTAAGGTTTGTTCTTTCATTTCTTCTCTTCATAAGCTTTTTGGATCTCCAAGAAAACATGGCAATTTCATTTTCATGTTTTTTACTTTCATCACTTTCATTAGAGCTTTCTTCCACTTCTGTCTTTGTAATAAGATTTAAGAGCAAATTTCTTTTTTTCTCCTTTTTCTCCTTGAGCTTTCATCCTTTTCATTTCTTCATCCTTCTTAATCACCATCTCATGGGTAAGAAGTTTAACAATGAGAACATCAATTGGTATTTTTTTTCAATCTCTTGATTGGATTCTTATATATATATAGCCTTTCCAAAATTTTTAAACGAAATAATTTTAAATATTTTGGTATTTACCTCATGATTTGTGAATGTTCTTCCATATTTCTTCATATTGTTCATAATAGCAAGAGTTCATTGGTCATGTCGGTGATTGTTTCATTCTCTTTCATCATGAAAAATTCTCATTTGATCACATACATCTCCAATCTACTAGACTTCACTAGTGTTATGCCCTTATGGTAGTTCTCTAGAGCTTTCGATATTGCATAAATGATGTGGAAATGTTAAACTCTTCTCTTAAAATGGAATTTAAGAAGATAACTATTACCGTATTATTCTTACCATTTGCCTTCCTTTGTGCTTCAACCTATTTTACTCTTGGAAGCAATTCTTCACTACCAACCATTACTCTTGAGGATGGCTTTCACTCTTTAGCAACAATGTCCTATAAAAGTGCTACACCACTGTCAATGTAGATTTTTATTCTATACTTCTAATAAGAATAGTCAAATCCATTAAAGAAATGTTTAAGGTGAAAGTGGATTCCTTTTTGAGCCATTAATCTTTTTTTTAAGCAATTAAGGCTAGATTTGAGACTAAGCTCTAATACCACTTATTAGCCCATTATGTACTAAGAAGGGACGATTGAATTAGTGGGTAATTTAAAATTTGAAAGATTGATAAATAATGCAAAGTTAAAGAAAAAGTAAGAAAAGAATAGACATAAGGAATTTATAGTGGTTCGGATGTTAACAAACCCTACGTTCACTCCCAAATTCTCCAATTAGGTGTTTCACTATCACTCAATGGTGTTTTATAAGCTCACATTTAACTTACACAATGTGTTTACTAAGGCTAACACACAATATTTACAAGTGTTTTTCCAAGGCTCATACTTAACTTGAACAAAAGCTATTCTAATTATGTTCACTCTAAAACCCAGACCCAATGGTGTTTAATGGCTCACATCTAACCTTTACAACTCAAGTACAAAGAACTTATGAGTAGAGAGTTGAAAATTAAATTTGTAAAAGTTAGACCATGATAAATTATTGTCCTCTTGCATTCAAAGACATTTAGTAGAGTAATTATAGGTTTCAACCACCAAATAGCCATAACAAATGAAACTACCTCTAAATCTTCAAAGTTGGTGGCAAAATCTTATATTTAAGGCTTGTCAGACTGAAGTCATGGTCAAGATAGTAAGTCATTATCGTGATTTAATTTTTACTTTGGATTTTGCTCAATCGTTATCGAGATCTTCCAATGTGTTTAACGACTAATTACATTTGGCAATACATTATTGGTTCATTAAGAAACTAATTATTGTTACACTCTAACAGATTTCATATGTCGCGGTTGAGATCCCATAGTCACGGTACACTAAGAAGGTGGACATTACACACTTACTGCAAATTACACTAGAGATTTTAAAATCAAGTTGATATTGATTCACGATCACTATAAAATTTTGCTATTGTGATTTTTGAATCTTCAAACGACTCCTTGACACATGGTTTGGCTTGATTGGTCATTTAGTTAGCCATTGGAGTTCTTTATTGAATGTAACAATCGCGATTGGTACCTTGAATCCTTCTATCTATTTTAATCCTTTGCATGTCCTGAGTAGCGGTTGCGACCTTCAAGTCTTGGTCGCGACTTTGGAAATAGATTTTGATACTTAAAGCATTTTACTTCTATTTAACTCTATTCAATTTCAATGAGATTTAACTTAATATCTACATAAACAATACTTAGAATTAATGTTAGAACCTTTCAATCTACATTGTTAATATAAAAAATGAGTTATGACTTAAGTTTGACCAACCTAGTCCAACACCTTGAATACTCTAGATAAACAAGCTTATGCACCTTCATTGAAGGTTGGAGTCATGAAAAAGTTAAAGATTTTCAAGCAGAATGTTGGAATGGGTTGAGACACATAAAACGGCCTAAGCGAACAAGCCCATTCATCAAGAAGAAATTTGAAGATTTTCAAACAGAAAGATGGAATCATGAATGACCTATTTGTGAAGCCTTGATCATTGTAAGTAAACTTGAACCTTTTAAAATAGAAAGATGAAATGACCTACAACTAATAGAATAACCTAATAGAACAACCTATTCACTTTTATATAGAAAGTCAAACTTGAGGAGTGACCTTATACAAGATAGACATATTCAAATTTAGCTAAAGTCAACTTATGGAATGACCTGTATAAAGTAGAACAGTTCTATCCAACTATGAAACCATTTGAAAGCTTATAATTTTGCCTAGGAATAGCTTAGTTCAATAGAGGCAAATGGTTTGTTCATTGTCAAATGACTAGTTTTTTTTTACATTCTTGAAAAATGACTTTTATAAGTACTAGCTTGTTTTTCTCATTTAGACTATAAAAAGGATTTCTTCTCTACCAATAAAATATAAAACGACATAATTGCAAAAAAAAAAATTAAAAGCTAAAAGTGTTCATACTTCTCATCTTTCATCTACATTCTTTCTCAAGCATAGATTTTGTATTTGAACTTGAAATCAGGTAGCTTAGAGCAACTTATGGAGTAATTCTCCCTTAAGTAATATTTGTGTCTTTATACTTAAGGATCATCTCTAAATTGGGTAAGGCAAGCCAAAAAGGAAATCTATGAAAGACTTAAGATAGTTCTAGTAACTTTATCTTATATTAGGTTTAAGCAACACTTGTAAGATGCTCATAATGATTTGAGCAACACCTATAAGTTGTTCATAATGATTTGAGCAGCACCTATAATTTACTTATTTATAGAAACTCTTGGGTGACCTTTTTATTTCCATCTCCCCTAGTATTGATAAAAAAGATTATGATCCTATGAAGAAGTAAATAAGGTAAAGATTTTATGCTTTTGGCTATAGAGGATTTAGGATCATGCTTAGTCTCTATAGAAATTTGAGACCAAAAGTCAGAGTAAATGAGATCAAGAGAAAAAATATTAAAAGGGACACCCACCCCTATTAGAGCATAAATTTGCTCATAGGTGATGAAGTATTGGTCCCCTAAAACATCGAAAAAGAACGCCTTACATACCGTCTTTGGATTCAACTCTCTTACTCACTATCATCGTGCACATGAATTCTTAAATGATCTCCTTATACCCCTGTTCTTATCTAAAGATGAACTCATTCCATGCTGAGTTGAAGAGGACTGCCTTAATCTCTCCATCAAGGCCAAAGGTTGTGAGAAGAAAAGATGAAGGAATATTGTTAACTTGGATAATCTTTTTTGAATTTGCCTTGCACCTCTCATTGTCCTCCGACGTGATTCCTTTCATGAGATAGAGAAGAAGAGGGTCTTAAGGTTGGGCAACTCCCTTGCCCTTCTCTGCCTTTATGAATTTCCTTAGAGCCATTGAAAGAGTTAGAGTGAAGACAAAGAGTTTTAGAGTTAGGAAAGATGAGAGAAGAAAGAAGATAGGTAAAGAAAGGTGTAAAGAGTAAATAGAAGGGTGTTAGGAGTTTTAAAATAAGCATAAAAAAGGGTAGGAAATGGTCAAAAATGGCTAAAAAAAGGCATTAAATGAGAAGATACACTAGTGGTAGTCAAATGGATATGACTCAGTAGTGAAGCCCGTAACTAACATGTCGTAATTACGAATTCCAAAAATTTTGAGTAAGAAATAAAATTTTCCTGGAAAGGAATGAGGAAAAATGTTAAAGACTTTTGAAATTCAAAAATTTGTAAGAGTGATCTAGGGGTTGCAAACGCGAATTGAGAAAAGCTTGAAATTTGAATATGGCTTGTAAATAGTGATTGTGACTCACTGTATTGGTCGCGAATTAGCATCTAGATTTATAAAAACAACTTAAATTCTTTTTTAAAACATGTAGCCCATATCTAATGTGATCAATTTGATATTTTGATAATTAATTAATCCAATTAAGCACAAAGAAGCTAAAATGCATATTGAATTAACTTATCTAACATATCAAACACAACAAATACATCATATCAAGGGTCAATCATATTAAACAAGTCATTAATCAATATCATATGCATATAATGAGATTTATTTTTATTGTAGGAAACTTTCATCTGGCATCCCAAGTTCCCTTTTGATGAAGTTCATCCTTTTTTCATTAACGGATTTAGTGAAAATATTTGCAAGTTGGTGATTGTTATCAATAAATTCTAATACCACATTACCATTTTACACATGATTTCTTAAAAAGTGATGCCTAATGTTAATATGTTTACTTCTTGAGTGTTGGATGAGATTTTTAGAAAGCTTTATTGCACTTGTGTTATCACATTTGATGGAATGTGATCAACATCTTTCCCATAATTCTTGAGTTATTGTTTCATCTAATGAACTTGGGTATAATAATAACCCACTACCACATATTTCACTTTAATAATGGATAAGGCAATCAAAACTTGCTTTCTTCATTAATGGATTTAGTGAAAATATTTGCAAGTTGGTGATTGATGTCAATAAATTCTAACACCACATTACCATTTTGCACATGATTTCTTAAAAAGTGATGCCTAATGTCAATATGTTTACTTCTTGAGTGTTGGATGAGATTTTTAGAAAGCTTTATTGCACTTGTGTTATCACATTAGATGGGAATGTGATCAACATCTTTACCATAATCCTTGAGTTATTGTTTCATCTGATGAACTTGGGTGCAATAATAACCCACTACCGCATATTTTGCTTCAATGATGGATAAGGTAATCAAAACTTGCTTTTTGCTAAACCAATAAGTTAGACATTCACTAATAAATTGACAAATTTTGAAAGTGCTTTATCTATCTAATAACTACCAGCATAATCTATAATTGAATATCTAAGAAGAATAAATGATGAATTCCCAGGATACCAAAGTCTTAAATGCAATGTACCATGCAAATACTTTAAAATTCTCTTAATCACGTGAAAATGTGATTCCTTAGGACAAGATTGGAATCTAGCACATAAGTAAATACTAAACATAATATTGGGTTTAAAAGCAATGAGATAGAGGAGAAAGCCAATCATACCTTTATACTTCTTTTAATCAATAGGTTTACCTAATTTATCTTTGTCCAGCTTAATTACTGCACTCATTGGAGTCTTAGCTACTTTGCATCCATCCATTCTAAATCTTTTAAGTAGCTCCTTTATGTACTTAGCTTGGTTGATGAAGATACCCTCATTGGTTTGCTTAATTTGAAGACCAAGAAAGAACCTGAGCTGACCCATCATGCTCATCTCAAATTTCCTAATCATACATCCCTTAGATGTTTCGCCAATGATTAGATCTTTGGGATGATCTTTAGAATCCCTCTAATTTTTAGCGAGTTCTTCAGCTTGGTTCTCTTCTTGTTAGCATTGAGCTTGCTCCTCCTCTTATGGTGGCTTATGATCCTCAAAATTAATCACATTTTCCTGGGGTGTTAAATTTAGCTCTAACTTCTCAAAGTCACCTACAAGAACATTAATAAAAGAACTTTTTCTAAGATCAAGTTTACTAGATTCATCAAATACAACATTCATCGACTTTTCAACCATAATAAACTTCATGTTAAAGACCATATAAGCTTTGCTAGAGGTGGCGTAGCTAAGAAAAATACCATCATCAGTTTTTTAGGAAAATTTTCCATGGTTATCATTAGTATTAAGTATGTAGCATTTGTAACTAAATACTTTGAGGTATGAAATCTTAGGTTTTCTACCATTATATAACTCATAAAAGGTTTTATTCAAAATGGGTCTTTTGAAAACATGATTTACAATATAACATGCAGTATTTGATGGCTTCAGTCTAAAAGAAATTAAACAAAAAGTACTCATTGAGCATTATTCTTGTCATCTCTACCAATGTCTTATTTTTTTCTCTCTATAAACATCATTTTGTTGTGATGTCTTAATAGTAGAAAAGTTATGAGAAATCTCATTTTCTAAGCAATAATTTTCAAAACTATCATTTTGAAACTCTTTTTCATAGTCACTCCTAATAAAAGAAATGAACCTTTTTTAATTTTGAACTCTTTTGGCAAACCTTTTAAAAGCATGAGAGGTATCACTCTTATGAGTAAGGAAAGAGACATAAGTGAACCTAGAATAATCATTAATAAGCATAAATGCATAGTATTTTTCACCAAGACTAGCATTTCTAATGGATCCAACTAAGTCCATAAGAATAAGTTAAAGAGGTTTAGAAGTACTTACAATATTTTTGGCTTTGTGGGATACTTAGTTTTGCTTCCTGATTTAATAAGGTATGTATGTCTCATCCTTTATAAATTTGACCTTTAGAAGACCATCAACTAGTTCACTTTTTTATAGATGTTGTAGAAGCTCCATGCTAGAATGTCCAAATCTTTTATACCAAAACTAAGATTCATTACTAATTAAAATAAGACACTTAAAGGATTGGTTAGCTAAATTGTCTAAGTCAATTAGGTAAGTGTTACCTCTCCTTTCATCCTTAAAGACTATTTTTTTATTCACCAAGGTGGTAACCCAACATTCTTTAGGGTTAAAGATAACTTTATTACATTTGCTACATAATTGACTTACACTTATGTTTTAAACCCTCAACTAAAAGAACATTGTCAATAAGAGAGCAACCTTTCTTACCAATAATTTCAATGTCAATTACTTTACCCTTAGTATTATTCTCAAATGTGACATTGCCACCATATTTCTCCTTAATGGATGTGAATAGCTTTTTATTTTTGGTCATGTGATTTAAGCATCCATTGTCTATATGCCAATCATTATCTTTCTTGGTGGCTTTCAAGCATTCCTATAAAACAAAATCATCACTTTTGTTTAGGTATCCAAGCATACTTAGGTCCTTGGATGTTAGGCTGGGAAGGGTCTTTCAATTTGGGTAAAGCCTTTCTAATGAAGCAAAAGACATTAATTTGCTCATATCTCATACAATAATGGCATTAAAGCTTAAACTTATAAGTCTTTCTCCTATGAGTAACCTTAGTATGAGTAGGAAGATTCTCATACTTTAGCTATGTGAATGCATCCATATGCAAGATTGTTCAGGAGAAGAGAAATTTTATATGTGTGATTTTGAGCATTCCTCTTATTATACATGCTTGCATGATTTGCTCTTTGAGGCTTAACTCTAAAGCCTTGGGAGCCTTCCCTTTACCTTAAACCCTAAAGGCAAAAGGAAGGCTCCTTAAGGCTTAAGAAGCTCTATGCTTAGAACACTTTTCTTTTTAATCACCTCTATGCTAAAGGTTTGAGGTTTGGAAGCTTTAATGAATATGAGAGGAGAGAATGTAAAAAATGATGCCCTATTGAAACGAAGTCCATGTCTTATAAGGGGTAGTATTTGAGATATAATAAGTGTACCTAAGGCTTTTTTCCCTTTGTGAAACCTAGAGATGGAGTTTCTTTACTCAATAACTTTACCTTTCAATGAGTCATTTTCTTTTCTTAAATAGTCAAGGGAGGATGAAGTTTTGGAAATATTTTCCAAAGATTTCTTGAGTTCTTCATTTAAAGTTCTAAAATATTTAAATTCATCCTTTAGTTTTAAACATTTTTCTTATAAATTTTCATTTTTTATTTATCCTTATCACATCTTAATGACATAGCCTCAAGAAGCTCATCATCTTCATCCTCAAATAAATCATAATCATCACAAGCATAAGAATGAGTACTTACCTTATTTGAGTTGTCCTTTTGAGCTAAGAAGTAAAAGTTGGCAACCTTATCATCTTTTACTTCTTCACTTAAATCATCATCCTATATAGCTTTAAAGCTTTTCTTTTTTGTCCTTATCTTACTTCTTTTTCTTTTTTAGCTTAAGATAATCAGATTTGATATGTCTTTGCTTTATACATTCAAACCTAGAGATGGAGTTCCTTAATTTAATAACTTCACCTTTCAAGGAATCATTTTCTTTTCTTAAAGAGTTAAGGGAGGATTAAGTTTTGGAAATATTTTCTAAAGATTTTTGAGTTCTTCATTTTTAAGTTCTCAAGTCATTTACAAGCTCATTTAAATATTTAAATTCATCATCTAGTTTTGAACACTTTTTCTTATAAATCTTCATTTTTATTTATACTTATCACAACTCAAGGACATAAGCTCAAGAAGCTCATCATCTTCATCCTCAAATGCATCATAATCATCACAATAATGAGAATTAGCACTTATCTTATCTGAGCTATCCTTTTGAGCTAAAAAGTAAAAATTGGCAACCTTCTCATCTTCTACTTCTTTACTTGAATCATCATCCTATGTAGCTTTAAATTTCTTTTTTTTCTTGTCCCACTTTTTTTTCTTCTTTAGCTTAGGACAATTAGATTTGATATGTCTTTGCTTTCTACATTTAAAGCAAGTTACATCATTTTTTTTTTCTCTTTGAAGTAGGTTGATGATGATGTTTGATTGTTGTTCCTTATTTCCTTTCTTCTTTTCATGAGCTCTTTGGACCTCCTTGAGATCATAACTACTTCTTCTTCTTCCTTCTCACTCTCATCACTCTCACTAGTGTTTTCTTCTACTTTTTATCTTGTTTGTAGACTTGAGAGCAAGAGTCTTCTTTTCATCTTTTTCTCCTTAAGCTCTCATTTTCTTCATTTCTTCATCTTTCTTGAGAACCATCTCATGAGTGAGAAGTTTGTCAATAAGAACATCGATTGGCACCTTCCCAATCTCTTGGTTAGACTCTTAGATGCTACATACTCTTGCCCTAAATTTCTCCACATGAAGCATCTTAAGGATTTTAGTGTTTACCTCATGTTTTGTAAGAACTCTTTCACACTTCTCCATGTGTATTTTGTGTGTGTGTGTGTGAATTATCATGTCTTTTGTTGTATATGTAAGCATGATTGACCTTTTTAGAAATGGGCCTTGAGCTTTGTTGGACTTTCCCTTTCCCCTTAGGCTTTAAAGGTTTAGTTCATTAGGCACTTTTTTTTTCAACAACCTCAATACCTGATGTTTGAAGTGTTGAGGCTCTAGTGAATATAGTGGATGGGGATGTAGAAGAAGAGGCTCCATTAAAGCTTAGACCATGCCTAATCAATGGAGGTCTTTATGATACAATAAGTGTATCCGAAACTTCCTTACCCTTATGAAACTTATAGCTTCTAAGCTCAATGACTTCTCCTTTCAAAGAGTCATTCTCTTTTCTTAATGAAGCTAGAGATGAAGATGATTTGGAAAGATTTTCCATTGACTTCTTGAGTTCTTCATTTGAAGCTCTCAATTCACTTACAAGGATATTAAAGGATTTGAATTCATCCTCTAATTTATTGCATCTTTTCTTATAAGTTTTCATTTATGACTTATATTTATCATATTTCATAGTGAGAGCTTTTAAAAGCTCATCATTTACATCATCTAAATCATCATATTCAGTATAAGAATGAGGTGAAGAACTTATGTCATTAGGAGAGTCCTTTTGAGCCATGAAGCATATGTTAGCAATCTCTTCTTCTTCATCATCTTCACTTAAGCTATCATCCCAAGTGGCTTTGAAGCTCTTCTTTTTCTCTTTGTCCCCTTTCTTCTTCTTCTTTAGCTTGGGGCAATCATACTTAATGTGGCCTTATTTGCCACACTCATAGTAAGTGACATCATTTGATCTCTTTTTGGGAGATGGAGTTGCTTTCTTAAAGTTCCTTCTTTCTTTTCTTCTTCTAATTAGCTCTTTGATCCTTCTAGAGAGTATTGCAAGTTCCTCCAACTCCTTGTTACTCTCATTTTAACTTGAGGCTATTTTTACTTCCTTTTCCTTTGAAGATGATTTGAGTGCCAAGGTCCTTTTTTCTAGTTTTTGAGATTTCTCCCCTTGACCTCTCATTCTCTTTATTTCTTCATCCTTCTTTAAGGCGAACTCATGAGTTAAGAGTTGGCCAATTAAGACATTCATTGGCACTTTCCCTATTTCCGGGTAAGACTCTTGGACACTGCACACTTTAGCACCAAATTTTTCAAGAGGTAAAGATTTCAGAATTTTAGAATTTACCTCATGATCTGTGAGAACTCTACCAAACTTCTTCATGTTGGTGACAATAGCTGAGGGTCGATTTGTCATATTTGTTATGCTTTCTTCCTCATTCATCATGAATAGCTCCCACTTCATCACGTTCATCTCAAGTTGGCTGGATTTCACCAAGGTGGTGCCCTTATGATAGTTATCTAATGCCTTCCAAATATCATGAGTAGTTTAGCAATGTTGAATCCTTTTAATTTCTTCTTTGCAAGAGAACTTAGAAGGATTATCATGACTCTTTTATTTTTGCCACTGGATCTTCTGTATGCTTCAACCCATTCTTCTCTAAGGATTAACTCCTCACTCTCATCTGCCACTTTGGTGGGTGGCTTCCACTCTTTAGCAATAATATCTCATAGATCCACCACATTAGTATCTAGATAGATCTTCATCTTATACTTCCAATGAGTATAGTTTGCTCTATCGAAATAAGGCTTGAGGTAGGTGTGGATTCCTTCTTGTGTCATGATCTTTACTCACACAATTGAAGTTTTTAATAAGACTTGGTTCTGATGCCACTTATTGGCCTAGTACACCAAGAAAGGGGGTTTAATTGGTGGCTATTTTTAGAATTAAAAATGAGAGTTTAAGTGTTTAGAAGGTGAAGAAAAAGATAAGAAGAAATAACACAAAGGTTTATAGTGGTTCGGGTATTAGCAAACTCTATGTCTACTCCCTAATTCTTTACAATTGGGTATTTCACTCCACTAAACTGGTGTTTCCAAGCTCACACCAAACTTCTACAACTTGTGTTTATGGCTCACACAAAAACCTTACAACTTATGTTTTCTAGGCTCACACAACAATCTCTCTCAAGTGTTTTGCATAGGCTCACACTTCAACCTCTTATAAGAGTTTTGAATCTAAGCTAACTCTCAACCTCTTATAATGATATTTATTGCTCACACCTAACAATTAATAACACATAAATGAGAATGAAAGATTAAGAAGTAAATTGGTAAGAGTTTGGTTACAAATGAATGAATTCTCTTGCATTTACATCTATTTGGTGGAGTTTTTACAACCCACATCCATCAAAGAGACGTTACTCTAAAACTATCAAAAAATCTCCAAGTTGTATTAGGCAAATTTTGCATTAAATATTTGTCAGATGAAAGTTGCGATCACTACTACCATTTCACGGTCTTGAATTTTCAATTTGCACTGAAGAGCCAAAAATCTAGGCAAAGAACCTCGTTCTGTGTCTAATAGCTAGTCCACATGTCAACTGTCCATTGGTTGTCCAAGAAATGTAGCCATTGTATTCTACTTGCTTCTTAAAACTCATGGTCGTGAGTTATTTTTGCCTTTAGCACGATTGAGACCGTAAATTCCTCTGTTTGATGAGGAATTTATAGTTTTTTGAGTCGCAGTAAATACCATTAATTCACTCTCGTGATTTTTGATCTTCAACGATTACCTTGGATACTTAGCATATTGTGGTCGTGGCTTTAGTTCCCTTCTTTGTCACTATGAAATTCGCGATCGCGAATCCAAACGCGATACCCACCGCGAATCCTCTATGACTTAAGCTCACTTCCTTCAACTAAGTTGCGGCTATGAATTTGTCCACGAATTTCTCTGGCCTATCTTCATCCATCCTTATCACTAATTCGCAGTTTCGATTTAGGATATACATACTGTGAATTTAGATGAACTTCTCAAGGTTGGAGATTTTGAATTTCATCCAACTTCCAATGAAAAAACTAACTTATAATATGCAAAACAATACTTAAAAAAAGTATTAGAACTGATCAATCTCTATTATCAAGATCAAAAAAGGTTCATGACTTAGGTTTAACCAACCTAGTCCAACATAACCTATATCACTTTTATAGAGAATTAAATCTTAGCAAGTGTTTAAACTTCTATAGTAGACATCAAATATAATTTAGTTCTCAAAGAAACCTACTTTTACTAACTCAGAGATTAGTTGCATATTCTCACAAAACTTACTTTATCCAAAAATACAAAGATTAAAGCTCACAAAAGATAAAAAGCTTTTTCACTAAAATTTCATCTTTTAAGGGACTCAAATAAAGGTCTTTATATATGTCCTCCTTAAAAAGTTAGCTATAAGACACAAGAAAACTATTCTATTAGCTTTAGAAAAACTAGTTGTTATACCCTAACAATGGTCATTGAAGTTGCTCTATGGTCATTAGAGTTGTAATGTCTCTTTCTAATTATTATTAGTTATTTGTAACAGTTATTAAGTTTACCTATAAATGCTCATTGAATTTTACCATGATTATTAGATGACCTTTCAACATTCGTTAGATTATTTTCATGATCATTGGTTAGTTCTAAAATTAGATAGATTAGTTGAGGTGCTTTATGAAGATTTTTTCAAATGAGCATTAGACTCCATCCACGCTTGTTGTTCTCACCATAATCATTAACTAATTTGTAAGATAGTTGAGCAACCTTATAAACTAGATAAATGAGTTAAGGTACTTTCTGAAGATTTTGTCACAGTCATGGCTACTTTCAATGCTTGTTGTTTTCTCTCATGATTATTGATATAGTACCCATGATTATTGAAGATCATTAGCCTTCTTTTACTTTTCTCATTATTGCACTTGCACCTTATGCCTTTAGTTGTTCTAGTTTGTTGTCTTGAAATGTTTTATCTCTATTTTCAAAAGTATATTAAGGGATCAAATAAATGTTCACATACTTCGTAGGTGATACAAATGTGGGTAACTTGTTACAAACCCTCATGTAATGTTATTACCTTTATCAAGGATCTATCAAGAATTAAATAATTTGAACTTTAATTTCCAACTAAACCTCTAGAAAACTTATTTCTAGCAACCTAATTTATAAAGAATTAAAGGGTATTTAAGACCAAATAAAAAATTAACTAAGTCAATTTAAGTTTGGAATTAAACTAGTTTGCAAAGTTATTTAAGCCCTCACTTAGAAAACCTCATCAAGTTCTTTCAAGAATCAAGGAGAATAATTATTTCTCATAAAAATTAAAATTATATTAATCAAAATTCAATTACAAATACAATGTTTCAATAGCTTATTTTACAGGCATTACGATGCTCAAATAACTAAGAATAAAGACGCAATAATAATTTAAAAATTAAGAAGAAAACTAAATAGGAAAAGCTCTAATGCCTATTCGGTCAAAAAGAGCATTTATACTTCCTAAATATTAACTAATATTATAATTCAAGAGACAAAGGAAATCCTATTTTAAAGAGGAAGTAACATTTGACCAATAAAAAAAAGAAGAAGAATATTCTTGAGATCTTGCATATCTTTAAAAGATATTTGACTTGACTTTATTGATCTTCTATCCATGCATTATTGCTCCCTCTTTTATCCTCTTTAGGATTATCATTCTTTCAACTAAAGATGCTTAGAATATTTTTAAAAACTTCTTAAAACCTTCTAGAACCTTCATGGAATCTTTTAGAACTTTTTAAAATATTTTAGTGTAAATTGCTCCATTTGAAGAGTTAGACTTATAGATTTCATTTTAAGAATCCAAATATTAAATGAAAATGTATAAATGACCATTTTGCCCTTATAAAGAAGATCCACTAAGTGCTCTAATACACATTCTCAAAACTTTCTTAAACTTCTTGATGAGTTATTCATCATGCTTGGTGTTTACTTGTCTTATATTTAAGGAAACTTGTCTAAATAAGGCAGGTCCAAAATAAGGTAGGTTCAAATAAGATAACTCCAAATAAGGTAACTCCAAATAAGAAAACTTCAAATAAGGTAACTCTAAATAAGGCAGGTCTAAATATGACAATGTTATATAATTCATTCTTTACAGCCTTAAGCTTGCCTTTAATTTAGTTCACATCATACCCTTTCTCTTAAAAAGATTCGTCCTCGAATCTTGACTTGTATCAAAATAAAAAGAAACATAAGTAATGATAAAATAACTCTAACATTATACTCACCTTGTATATAACATCTGATCTTTATAATCACAAAAGAACTTTTCTTTCCATATGTAAGTTGATCACACAATCTCATTAAAAAATAAATTAGCAAGTTGAATAACATCATTAGTTTTATGACATGTAATAAAGTGTGTGATTTTAAAAAAGTAATCAACCACAACAAAAATTAAATTACCGCATTTAGGCCTAGGCAAAGCTAAAATAAAATTCATATAAAAATCAATCCAAAGTATGCTAGGAATGGGTAAAGTCATGTATAATCCATGTGGTTTAGTTTTGGGCTTAGTTTGTTCGCATGCAATACATCTACGATAAATCTTTTACACATCCAATAATATATTCTTGAGATTTTGTATATCTTTGGAAGATATTTGATTTGACTTTATTGATTTTTTTCCATGCATTGTCACCCCTTTATATCCTCTTAAGAATTATCATTCATCCAACTAAAGATGCTTGGAATATTCTTGAAAGTTTCTTGAAACCTTCTAGAACCTTCATGGTACCTTCTAAAATTGTCTAGAACATTTTTAATGTAGATTGCTTCATTTGAAGAGTTAAACTTATAGATTTCATTTTGAGAATCCATGCATGAAATGAAAGTGTAGAAATAATCATTTTGCCCATGTGAAGAAGATCCATTAATGTTTCAACTTATGTCCCTAATAACTTCTTGAACAAACATGCTTAAAGCTTTCTTAAACTTCTTGATGAATTGTTCATCATGCTTGGTGCTTGCTTGTCTTGTATTTAAGGAAACTTGTCTAAATAAGACAAGTCCAAATAAGGCAGGTACAAATAAGGCAACTCCAAATAAGGTAGCTCTAAATAAGACATGTTCAAATATGACAGTTCTAAATAAGGCAAATCCAAACATGGCATGTCCAAATATGGCAACTTTTGAAACTCTTATGATGACTTTTATCCTTCCGAATGAAATCTCCTTGATAGTTCCCTTCAAGCTTGCCTCTAATTTGATTCACATCAGTAGGTGTAAATTCCTCCTTAGATAGATGTTTTATCTTCATCTTTAAAAGCATCTAAGGAGTCAAATATCCTTTTTTCAATAACCTTGGGATGTCTTTTAAAGTATTATCCTTAAAATGTGTTTTTGCCTTTATCTTTTAAAGTCAACATCTGTATACAAATAATGACATAAGTTATAAGCTCAAACACTCATCATAAGATTATTGTTTTTGGATCATTCAAACACATCAATATCAATACTCTAGAGGTTGAAGCAACAAGTGCTTCAGTAACCTAGAGAAACCTTAGGGGTAAATAGTGATCATGTTATGATAAACATTGATTCAAGTGTCATTGAAGAGAAAGGTTTTGGCTTAAATGTCATCCTTCGAAGCAATTTAAGTGTAGTGATAGCTTCCAAACTTTTGAAAGCTGAAAATAATTGCCTTAAAACCATCTAAGAAATCCAAAAAAGTTACAAGGACAACTCACACTTTGGTCTTTTAGTAAAAGAAATCATATTTTAATTCCTAATTTTCAATTTTTATCTTTTAGTTGTATTCCTAGACAAAGTAATGATATTGCTTATCAATGTTTTTTTACAAGTTGATATTGTTGAATAGATTTGGATCAAGGAAGTCATTTTCTCTATCTCACCTTTGATTGTATTAGATTTCCTACTTATGCATTTTTTAAAATCTCTCTTTTAAAAAAAGGCTAAATATTTATGTATTTTTAATGCCTTCCTACACATTTCACAACAAAATGATAATAGTTCCCTTAATATTTATCTAAAAAAAGGCTTCATAAGATTAAATAAAAAATATTTAAGAATTTAAAATTAATAAAATTAAATTATAAGGAAGGTTTAGAAGGTTGCAACTAAGTTTTAACTTTTTCTTGATATATGTGAGATGCCATCATATGTTATAAATTTGTGCTAAATTAGGATTTCATTTTATATGTGTGAGGGTGGGCATTCAATTGAAATCAAATCAAAAATTGAATTTTGAAACAAAATGCAAACTGAACCTAATCGAATGGAAATATATTAAATATCAAACCAAACTAAATAAAATCAAGCATATTTGATTTAGTCAATTAAGTTGGACCTCTTTATATGGGCTTTGTTTTTTTATTTTGAATATTTGCTACTAGATCCACTTGCATCATGTTCATCTTTTTCACTACATTTTAGACTTGCCCCTATATAATTAATATTATTAAAAAATCTTCCAATTACATCTAAACATTTACAATGTCAAATTAGAAATATAAATTACCATTAACCATGACAACTATTATCTTTGGGATTAATTAACATGTTTCTATATTATCTTGTTTTATCGATACTATCTTATTAACCCAAAGAAAGAGAAGAGGATTATCAAGCTTAGATTAATCTCTTTAATAGTGCATATAAAGTTGTAATGATAAGAAAATAGTAATGCAATAAAATCCTGCAACAAATCAATAATTAAACTATATATCCTTAATTAGATCTTAGGCCTAAAATTTAAAGTTTTTTTTTTCCCCTTCTTTCTTCTTTTTCCTTTTTATCCTACCTTTTCTTAGCAATAAAACAAAATATTGATGTCTAATCCCAATAACTCCAGGAATGCAAACAAAAGGAATCCAACAAACTATATACTTTTAAAGAAAAGCAAAGGTAAAAATGCAACTTTCCTATTTCACTGATAAAAGCAAAACAATACAATTTAAAGGTCCTAAAAACCAATAAAGCTTATCTTTGGATAAGTACAAAGCTCAATTAACATCTCAAAAAAAATCACAAACATACTATGATGAAAAGGACTCTTAGCTTTGATTCTTACACTGAAGCACAAACCCATCAACTAAAAAAACTCAAAGCTCAAAATTTTAGCACTCAACTCTTTTCACCAACCTTTGATTATTTAAGTTTAAGCAAAATACATAAAACCTAACTAAAAAACTATAGAAAAATAAAATAGAGAAGCTTGAGCTTGTGAACAAAGAAAGAAATTCTATTTATGATCCCTTCGCTAAAGACAAAGGTGAAATCGTTGACTCCAACTACAACAATGATCAATGATATACTCAAGCCACATCAGTAGTGAGTCAAAAGAAATGAAAGACAATAGATTATGGGTTGTGATTTATAAAGAATTGAAGACTTGGCTGCAGATTATAGATAGCAAGCAACTAAAATAAAAGAAATATAGAGTGAAGGAAGGGATGATGAGGAAGGTGGTGGAGGATATGGCTGGCTAGAACATAAACATTGAAAAAGGTGATAGAGGAGACGACTGGAATGGAATGGCTAGGTCGTGGATAATGAGCGGAGGCAATAAGAAAAAGATATGACAAAATTAGATTTAAGTTTAGTATTAATGTGTGACAGGGTATGCAAAAATGATGTAGTATAGGGAATTTTGTCGGTTTGGGTTTCTAAATTTGCTGAAACATAAAATCGAATCGATAAAATAAAAAAAATTCTTAAAATATATAATCAAACCTAACTGAATTTCAAATAAACCAAAATGAATCTTTGAAATTGACAGATTCAGTCAGTTATTTTGGTTCTAACTAAGAACTACCCACGCCTATGTATGTGAACATAAAGGCCACGTAGATTTGTTGGTTTTCAAAGCTATTCACTTTTTCTCATCTAAATTTTTTATTTATGAAAGATTTTGCAATTAATTTAAGAATGACAATTTTTCTTATTGAATACTATAAATATTTAATTAATTTAATTATATATTTATTGATAAATAATATTATATATAAAATTAAAGAGAAATATAAAACATTTAAATTGATTTCAATTTCAATTTTGAATTCTTATAAAATAAATATATTTAAATATCAAATTTTGATTTTATATTGAATCAACGATATATAAAATAAGCAATTTTACTACTATACCCTTACATTCCAATTTCAATTTTAAAAGATCAAATGAAACATATCCTAACATAGTGTTTGAAAAAGAGGAAAATAAAAAGAGTAAAAAATTAAGAGAGAAAATGAGAGAGGAATGAAATTTTCCTCAATTTGGGAAAAGGGAAAAATATATGAGAGAAAGAAAATGAATAGTATTTTACAGAGAGAAAATATGAGAAATTAGAGGTAATTTTTATAAATTGACAATTCTACCCATGTAAAAATTAAAAACTATTTGTAGGTTATTGCTTGAATTGATATTTAATATAAATATATTATAATATTCATTAGGATTATATATATCAGTGTAGTTAATGTGAAAAATTGGATAATTATAATTTTAAAAATAGTGACTTTGTTATGTTTCATATTAGTAAATTTTTTTTATTCTTTCTAATTTATTTTAATAAGTAGATATTATTTACTTTCTTAAATAAAAAAATAAAATGGGAAATATATATAATAATTTTTTATTTTCTTTTTTATTTAAATATAAGGAGAAAAATAAATTTTATTTTTTAAAAATTTTTTAATCTAAATATGAAGGGAAAAATAAAATAAAATTTATTTTTTTTATTTTCTTTCTTTCCATTATAATTTTCTAAACATAGGGTACATGGACCCACAGATCCAAGGGTCCAAAATGAAAGTGTCACAATCGTAAATCCCCACAAAACTCCACTATATGATGCCATACCATCTTCCACTCGTCACTCACTCGCGCCAAACAGGCCACTGCACGAGCCAGTCCTACTCTCTTCGTGCTCTGGACCTCTCTATGTAAATCGGCAAACCTGACATTGTTGCTGGAGAATGGCATCGAAGGGCAAGGAGGTCGCCACCGACAGCGGTGAAAAGCGGAAGCGTGGCGCTGACGATGACAATTCTGGCGGTCGGAAGAGGAGGAATCGTGAGGTTCTGAGGTTCTTCGAGGAAACTGCTGAGGTCGACGAAAATGAGGAGAGTGATTCCAGTGATTTTGATGACGATGGTATAATACTAGTGATGATATAGAGTCTGTTTTGGTTTTGCGTTTTGATTTTGTTGCGGTTTTTAGTGTTGGTGACAAACTGAGGCGTTATTTGGGATTTTTTTGAAGAATTTGAGATATTAGGGTTTTTGAGTGAAATGCATATGATGATTGTGATTGGATGATGGCGTAATAATTTTTTTTGCCTTTTTTCTTTTATTATTATTATTATTTTTGTTGGTTATTGCTCTTTTGTTGGAAATGGCGGTTGTCACGGGCTGCAAAAGACTGACTGAGGAGTTCAAATTTAAGCACTTTGTTTCTGTGTCAAGGGTTTTGAAATCAGTTTGCTGGGTTTCCCGTTTGGTGTAAATTTTACTGTCCATTTGTTTTTGGTGGTGGGAATGGGTTTTCCTTGCAGATGTCGAAGATATTTAGGTCCTTTTTTTTTTTGGGGGGGGGGGGGGCGGCGGGGGGGGTTGTCGAGCCTTAAAGTTGTCATATGCACTGCCAGTGTAGAATAAGTTACGTGTTTTTTCCGTGAAATTCATTGGACTGGTGGAGATTTATATTAGTGCACTGGATGTGGGTTTTGAGCTCAAAAGGAATATTGCAGTGTCTGCTTGGTCTGTCCCTTCATTCGTGCTTTTGCATATGCATGAAGGATAGCAAGCGGGCTTTGTTGGCTTTCTGTTTATGTTTGTAGGTATTAATCAATTATCAATAACAAAAAATGCCATCTACGCATTACTGAATTATATTTACTTGCTTATTTGTTACTCCAACTGTTCATCTTTGCTTCCCTAGATGGTTCAAATCCTATTGTTGTATTGTGGTTTTTATGGCAATGATAGATGTTCATGATATAGAGAAAGGATTTGTTAGTATGGTTTGTCTATGATTACTTCAATACGTATTTCCCCTAATGATTACTTCAATACTTATTTCCCCTAATGGAGTATTATCAGGGCTATGCACTCCTGTCACACGGTTGTCATCTCTATTGTACAGATTGCTTATGAGAATTTGCATTCTTTTGTTGTTATACATAAATATTGGAAGCAACTTCTCTTGGACCATCCTGTCATATTTCTTTTACTTGAGGTGATGCTGAGCACTTTTGACTCTCAATTTGGGGTAATTATTATCATGAAATTTTCAATTAGGACTTGACTTGGTGTTTCTGATTTATGTTTTTGGGTGGTTGGGAGGAGGGATTCCCTTTTCAATTATGACGTACTAAGTTAGACCATCATCACCTAGGTCTCTTTCCTGGATGGCTGCCAAGTTCTGGTCTCACTCTTCCCTTTTTGTTGCATAAGGTGGTTGCGATATTTTAATAAAAATTTTTTTTACTAATAATGACCTTCCAATCATGTGAAGAATTTGACATCGAGCTGAAAGTCAAGAATGAGCCAGTAAGAACACCAAACCTCCCATTTATTCCCAAAGAAGAGTTGATGGACGAGGAAGAATTTGATAAGATGATGGAAGAACGTTACAAGGAGGGTTCTAGTTTTGTTAGATTTGCTGAAGATGCTTATGAGGCTAAATCAATGGAAAGGAAT
>CATIWR010618230.1:0-94336 GCA_949677035.1 Omphalea diandra | reverse complement strand
CAACGTCTCTTTGAAGATGTTTGGCTATAAATACCCCACCAAACAGCCATGAAGAAGGTTGCTAACAATTTTATTACAAGCATTGAAAGCTCTTAAGTCTTTGCTACTCATTTTCTTCATCTTCTTTACATTTGTTAGGTGTGAGTAATAAACACTAGTTAGTAAGGTTCTGTGTTAGCCTACCCAAAACACTCTAAGAAAGGTTTTAGTGTTAGCCTGCTAAAACACTTGAGTAAGGTTTTGTGTTAGCCTAGAAAACACTTTATTGCAAGGTTGTGTGTTAGCCATTAAAACACAAGTTGTAGTAAGTTGGGTGTGAGCTTGAAAACACCATTGAATTGGTAAAATACCCAATTGAGTGATCGGGGAGTGGACGTAGGGATAGTTTTGCCCGAACCACTACAAAATCATTGTGTCCTCACTATTCTTTCTTCTTCTCCTCATCTCTGTTTTAAATTTTTTATTCACCAATTCAACCCCCATTTTTGGTGCCTAGGGACAACAATTTCTTTAGGAAAACATGTTCCAAATAAAAGGTAGATGCTTTATATGGAAAAACTAAGACCAACAACAAATCAAACATAATAATACTCCTAATCTTACCCACCAATATCTCATTAATCACCTTCCTACAACTAAAACAAAAGGCCCTACAACATATCAACCACTAGGTTAATTAAACGAAAAAAAAAAAATCAAATAATAATAAACAAATTTAATCTATTTCTTCTATACGGATGCAATTTGCATGGATGGTGTTTTGGCCCATAGTTCTTTTTTATTTTGCATATTATTGCTTTTTTAAATATTATAGAGAATTGATGCGAAACATGTGAAGTGAGATTTGTTTAATTTATTCTTTAAAGATAATTAACAATTCATCGAATTATTTTTTTAAGCTTAAAATATATGAGGCTATATATGATTTATATTTATTTTAATTATGTAGATGGATGATGTATCCAATCGTGTTGCTTTCATGGGTGCAATAGTGTCTATTATTGTCATGTGTTCTACAATTATTGAAAAATATGAAAAAAAGCCCTTACCAAGAGAGCCACATATTATTGCTAATGTTGAAAGAGAATATTATATGAATAGTATATTATATCGAGGTGATAGACATTGTATTAACCAAATTAGAATGAGCCCTCTTGCATTTAGAAAATTTTGTGATGTTCTTATGAGACATGACCTTTTACAAGCAACTAAAAATATGTCCACCAAAAACCATTTGTTAGTACTCTTGGAAATTATGAGGCACACTACTAGATTTTATTCTATCATTAGAGAATATTATAAGTTCATTGAAACAATTTATTGTTATTTTAGAATTGTTTTAAAAGCAATTCTAAATTTGTACAATTATCTTATTAGTGATTTAGCTAACTCTACCGGAGATAACCAAAAGTTTTACCCTTACTTTAAGGTAATAACTAGTTTTTATTCCATTTTTTTTCTTTTCTAGTTTTTACATGAAGAAAAGAAATCATCCTATTTTTTTACTATTTATTTATGACTACATTAGAGTAATAGATGAGACTCATGTTACAACCAATGTCCCATTTGAAAGTTAAGGAAAGTTTCACGTTCGAAAAGGTGGAACAACACAAAATGTTTAACTGCTATTACTTTTGATTTAAATTTTACTTATGTATTGGCTGGTTGGGAAGGAAGTGCACACGATTCTCATATTCTAAGTGATGCATTATCAAGACCTCGAGAACTTAAAATTTCTAAAGATATTGTAAATTAATTTTTATAATTTAAATAAGCATACATAAAAGTAATATTTGTTGCACATGCAATACTTAGTGGTCATTATCATTTTAAATTTATAAAAAAATATTATCTTGGTGATACTGGTTATGGTATTCAAAATGGAATAATATCTTCATATGATGGTGTTCAATACCATTTGAAAGAATTTACAGATCATCCACCTGAAAATGAAAAAAAAAGTTGTTTAACCTATGATACTCTTCATTGTGAACTACTATTAAGAGAGATATTGGCATTTTAAAGAAATGGTTTCATGTAAT
The DNA here is from genome assembly GCA_949677035.1 of Omphalea diandra. Lineage (NCBI taxonomy): Eukaryota > Viridiplantae > Streptophyta > Magnoliopsida > Malpighiales > Euphorbiaceae > Omphalea > Omphalea diandra. The sequence goes on along the minus strand of CATIWR010618230.1, from coordinate 92,294 downwards.
AGATTCAAAACCCCATTGGTCTTATGAAACTCAAGTGAATATGGTACTAGCTAGTTATATTCTTCATAATTATATAATGAGAGTTGATTTTGATGACTTCATTATGGAGGAATCAATTAATCTTTCAACATATTCAATGACATAAAAAGTCAACCTATGCCTACGAGACAAGAGAGAATAAAGTAAAAAATGGCTAACAAAAAGAGATTTGTTAGCAGTTGCTATATGGAATGACTATAATGATTAGAGAGATGTTTGATACATTATTTTGTATTCAAATTTTAACTTATGATTGATTTGTACCGAATCTAACACTTGTTTATTGCTATCATTGATTTGGATTAATTTTTAATGCTTGTGTTGTTGTATCCTATTTTTGATATCTAAATGACAATATTTCTTTAGTTTTTTTATATGTTTTATAAATTTTATTTTATTTTTTTACAAATGATTAATAATTATAGAGATTATTGGAAATGTTGAAGAGCATGGTAAGGACAAATAATTTCAATGGTCTAAACCTATATCTTGCACGATACTTAAAATATTAGTTGACGAGACTTTAAAAGGAAATAAGCTATCTTAGATAATCAAGCTATAATCTATTGTACGAGTGATTATGGAAATAAATAAAAAATTTGGAGCTGAATGTCTTCATGAACATGTTGAAAATCACCTCAAGATTGTGAAAAATGAATGGACAACTATTTCAACACTTCGAGCTAAAAGTGGATTTAGAAGGGATGATAACTTGAAGATAATAGTTGTTGCAAAAGTTTTTGATGAAGAAATAATGGTAAATTTTTTAAATTTTTTTAATGACATGCAATCAATATTGATGATAATAAATATAGATTTTAAAAAATATTACAAAGTAATAATTTTTCGTTTTTAAAATTTTAAACTAATTGGTTTAATTTCTTTATTAAAAACAATAAACACCATAATGATTTTTAATAAAGTGATTTCATTTTAATAAATTATCTTAGGATATATAAGGATTTGTAATATGTAAATTCTAGAAAACTATATATTTTATTTGACGTATAATCCAAATGATTTTTCAATAGGTGATAGTCGTATTGCTCTTTTTAAAACAATTTTGAACGAGATAACATCAAAACTAGATTTTTCCGTTCTAGTTCATGAAACAAGAGGTCATGATCCAATTTATAAAACTAAAATACAACTACAACGTAAAAATTTAAAAAAATCAAATGGTTTCAAATTATATTTAAGAAGATATTAGTCATTCTATATTAGAAGCAGAAGCAGAACAATAGACAACTTGGTCCTCAATTAATTTTTATAAAAATCAATATAAAATAAAGATGGATGATGTAAATTGTGTAGGAAGAGAACGGTACAAGAAGATAAACGAATTTCTTTAAGGGAAATTAAATATTGTCAAATATTTTTTAAAATTAGAATATTATCATATTAATTTAGAGTTAAAACAATATAAGTAATTAGATTTAGAAAAAAATTAAAGAAATATCAAACAAAAATTGAATATTTCTGCAACAGTTATAAAAGAAAATATGTTTAACCATCCAATCTGAGCATGACGAATCATCAACAGTTGATTAATGAATGATATTATTTTTATATATAATAATTTGCCAATCATAAATTTTTATTATGTATTAAATATAAAATTTTTATATGATGTCGTTTATACAGTTTTAGAACAATTTAAATTTTATACTATAATTTTTTATTATGCAATTAATATCAATATTATGAATACAAAAATCGTATTTTTACAAACAAGTTCATTGAAACTAATACAAATAAAAACAAGAATGGCATGAAAAAAATACGATTTCTTTAGTTTAATTTATATATTATAATGTAATGAAAAACTATTACTTTCTATATGCAGTAGAAAAAATATATAGTATATTATAATTAATATCGAAATGAAGCAAATGTTGCATTTAGAATTTATATATGAAAATAAAATATTTATATAAAATATAAATTAAAATGGCCTATCGCGCGGGTTAATAGGCTAGTATATGAATAGGGGCCATAATATAATTTGCCACCCGGTCCCTTTTCTCTTCGATGGAGTAGCTGTGTCATATGGAAATAGAACCGCCAGGAAAAAACAAATAAAAAACGGGGTTTAACGTTTAAACCTGGGCTTTAGCTTTCAGTTTCAATAACTTCAAGAAGGAGAGGGAGATGGTCCCAAAAAAAAAAAAAAGAAAAAAAAGAAGGAGAGGGAGATTGCGACGCCATCGCATGCTAGCGCTGTCAAGTCACTCAACAAATCACACGGTCGCTGCCGCTTCGTTGTACGTTATCTCTCTTCGTTCCTTCTTCTTCTTCTTTTTTTTTTTTCGTTTTCTTATCTCATCGATGTGTAATTTTAATGTAATTTTTAGTTCGTGAGATTTTGTTTTAGCTAAACTTTCTTTCCATACGAATAGGGTTTTAGCTGAGGATTTTGTAATTAGTTTGGCTGCTATATGTATTTGTAGACTGGAATATAGAGTGGTTTGTATAATTAAAGATGATTTATGTAGTTTGTACTTAGAAGTACAGATTCTTTCGTCAGAGGGGAGAGAGAGAGAGAGAGGGAGTGAGGGGAGAAGAAGAAGAAAAATTTTGTGAATCAGTATTGTACAATGTAGTCGAGGGGATAATGTCATTTAGCAGAGCAATTGGGTGATTTTGGGTATGCAATATTTAATTTGTGTTAGTGAGGAGTAAGCTATTATTTAACCCCTGTTTGGAACAAATCACACTAGAAAGGAAAAGAAAAAAGTCTGTAAATAAAATTCTTTCACTTTAATAATAGATTTTTTTTTGTTTGAAAAGAATTTTAAATTGATAGAATTCAATTGAATTCTATTATTTGAAGTGAATTTAGGATGAATTGAAATCATTTTGTTTTCTTAAATGCCATTATTTGTTTAAACCAAGCATAGTGCTAATTTAAGTGATAAGGGTGTTAGAGCAACTTTATTTATATTTTTTAGTTAGAATGAATTCTCTCAAAATCCTATGATTTCTTTTTTAAATGAAAGAATTTAATTCTTTTAATTATAAATGTTTCAAACAAGAGATTCACTAAATAGAATTCAATTCCATTGAATTCTTAGGAAATTTGGATTTTCAAATGAGCCTTTAGCATTTGGCTTTAGGATGCATTGCTAGTAATTTGAACTCTAAATTTACCTCAGCAAGACTGAGTTATTTATTGATATATATTGCGTGTCGAATTTTTGACTCGTATTTAAAACTTAATTGCATGTTTGTTTAATTTCTTGGAGTGATGTAATGACAAATAACAAACATCTTCCTCTTTTTTTGTTCACTTAGGATATTTAAGTGTTTTGCAATATTTGTTCATTTGTCTAGTTGATGCTGTTGATAAATACTGGAATTGATTTGTTCTGTGCCGTTCAAGACACTCTGTCAGAGAATAGACGAAATCGAAATTGATGTCTACCGAAGCCTCAATAAAATCAAGTCTGAGCCATCTGAGGGATCCTCCTTTTTTTGGGATTTCCTCGTGGAATGGAGGGTATGCCTTTTTAGATTGTCATTTTTACTTGCTTCTTGGGGATATGTTGGTTGATGGAAACAGACATTCTGTTGTTAGTTATAGTTTTAAAATTTGGTTGTACTTTGTCCTTGAATTGTGACATCATATTACAGTTTATTGATTAAAATTCTTATTTTTGCTGCCAGGGGTAACACAAGGGCTGAATTGCATTTTTTTAAGTATCAAGCATCTAAATGTTAATTTTACCACCTTTTTTTTGGGTTGGAATTCTTTAGTAGTTTCCATATGAGTTGGAATTTTGTATTGTGTTCCACTCCATGGATTTGACAGTTGACTGAGAAGGTGCCTTCTCCAATTCTGAAGTGGAAAACTTAAGAGTTGGAATTCCAAACTGGAATATCTCTCTCTTTCATTTGTTCACTTCACTTATAATTGCCTAGAGATTCTAGTAGCAATCAGCCATATATTTACTTTTCATAAAAAGCAGCAGCAATTACAATGTTAAAAGAAGTTAAAAGATTGTGAGAGAAAATTGAATTGTCAGCAGAAAATTTTGGTCGCTGTGATTGACTTTATTTTGGTATGATCTAGTTTGGTTGTTTCTGGAGGGTTCTTATGCTATAGTTTGTGCCTCTCTTTGCAGCTGAAAGTGGAGGGAAAGGAGTTTGATGTTGCTATTTATAATTTAATGATTCTCATTTCTTGTTCATATATTTGTTCTTTGTAGTTTGTAATTTATGTGATCTTGAGATAGTCATCTCTAGGTGGAGTTAGATAATTGATCTTCACTAGTTTGACATTTAATCGAGAAGTTGGGGGGATCTATTTTCCGATTAAGTATATTGACTTTGCTTGGATAATACCATTTTTGTTATTTATGCTTCTTGGGCTGCACCTGCTATATAGGTAGGCATCTGTATAGGTTTATAAGTTTCAAAAGGTCATAAATTTTCACCAGATTGACTTTGTGGTATTTGCTTTCATCCTGCTCATTATTTTTCTTTTTGGTGTAAAAAATACGGGAACTAAATACTGCAGAGGACTTTATGTCATTTTATGAGAAGATGATGCCTTTGGTACAAACATTTCCATTAGTGTTGTTGCACAAAGAATCAATTTTTTCAGAACTTCTTTCTAGATTACAAATGAAAGCACGATTATCGCTTGAGCCTATTCTCAGGTACATTACTCTTGATCCTGCTTAATAGTTATATAAGTATAAACCCATAACAATGCTTTTGTTATTTCTGCTCCTTTCTTCTCTCCTCAATGTATGAATAGTTTAGTTTCTTCACATTCGACGATATGTAGTAGCAGTAATCTTGTGAAGACAATTCTTGCTATCGAAGTGTGGCAAAGGTATTGATGTAGACAGATAGCTACTATGATGGCATCAATCCCATTTCATGATTTGTGATATAGAAATTATTTCATTGATGCAGGAAGGAGATAGTAAATCTCGTTAGGATAAACAATATAAATCCAGAGAGGATGGCCAATTCATCCTCAAAATCAATGGTTTTAAAATTGGACCGGTGATAAAACCGGTTTTGTGACCTAAAAAGTGGAGTCCTACTCCAAAACAAATCAAATCACTAAATTCTAAATAGAAAAAGTAAAAAATGGAAGTATTAATAAATTTGGTACATAAAGAACTAGAAATATTTGAAAAAACCTTTGATGGGTATAATCTTTAGACTAAAAAGCTCTGTCATTTGGTTTAAAATCTTTAGCTGCAGCTCTAGGCTCTCGAATTCACACCTGTTCTCAAACCATGGCATGGCCATCGTATAAAATTGATGGTTGGAGAATTATGGATTATTGCTATATGTGCCAGTGGCTCATTTTTTCCATTGATTTGTTGCCACTGTTTTCCTTATTTTAGCATTAATTTAAACTTTCTTTCAGTGTGATTAAATGTTTTTCAGATGAATGGCTAGATGTGTCTCTTATCTGTGGATACAATATCTTTGTTTTTTACCCAAAAAATGTCTATATTCTGCATTTTTGTTTTCTGTAATTATATATAACTTTTCCTTGGTTGCAATTTGTTTCATTTCTGCAGGGTAATTGCAGTTCTGTCTAGAGATCTATTGGAGGACTTCATCTTGTGAGTTTCTTATTTCTTTACCTTGCTGTCATTGATTTTTCATCTCTTAGATATATTTGATGTGTTTTCCATTTCTTCAAGTACATGTTCAAGGACTTGCTTATATACATATATATATATATATATAGAACCTAGAATGACTTAGGGCAGGGGGGAGCAGTGAGAAAAGATCTAGTGGAGACATCTTTTTGATGCTATAGCCGCAAAGATGGTGGAACGGAGGAAAAGGTTCCATATAGTTGATAACAACTGGTTTGGGATTAAGTTTTAGCTGAGTTAAATATATTTATATTTTTTGAATCAGTTCATGGAGTAAAGAACCAACCATCTTTCATTTGATGGTTAAATTGTTTGAGAGGATGTAGTGACTGAGATGTTGTGGAGAAAGGGAGAGAAGTTGAAATTAGTCTGGAAAATGGTTACTACTTACTAGTTGAGCTGCACAGGTCATGCATGTGGCAAAAACTTAAAGGTTTCATTTTTAAAATTTTTTTGATAACATTAGTTTCCATGATGAAAAATATTACACACATGCATGTGTGCAAGTAGTTGCGCTAGTATAGTTCTCTTTTACCCTATGAATCAAAACAATGATGACAATTCAATATTGGTGGATACGAATCAGAGGATCCAATCAAACTTCTTTCAGGAATTTATGTGAATAGAATTTGAAAACTTTTGTTATTGGGATTATTTTTTCCTTAAAGGTGGGAATAGCATATATTGATGTATATACTTGTATGTTTGTGGATCTACCAGTGGGATCAATTTTCACCTGGTTGATTAGATGGTGTCATAACGTGTTCTAACCTCTCCTAGAAACAGTTTGGGGCTATGCTTGACGTGGGTTGTTATCTCCTTGGTGAGTCTCCTTCGATGCTTTTGTCAATGGGTTGGTGGGGAGAGTGGGAGAATACCAGGGGCAGAGAGTGCAAGAGAGCAGAAAAAGGTCCTTTACATAGTTGACTTGTGTGTTTATGTGTACAAGCATATATAATAAAGTTTTTATCCACTTGAGTGTACAAATACAAGAGTTATGATGTAAATCATTATATATATTTACATATGTAGAATTTGCAGGGGACAAAGTTGCTTTTGACATAGGAAGTTTGAAAATTTGAAGAATTGAAAAGGTTTGCCTGTGTTGTAAACTATAGATTATAACATTGAATATCAAACCACAATTTTGAACATCATGTGATTTTTGCAAATCTGGAAGGATGGAATTATGGGTATAGACAAAAATTAAGGTTGAAAAATATAGGGATGTTTTAATAACTATCGTGAATTATGTTTTTCGTCTATTAATTCATCCATTGAATACATGCTTATGAATGATTTGATGCAGCCATGCTTTGGCTTATTACTCTTTTTGTAATAGATAAGGATTTCTTAAAATGTGATGTTGAAACTATTTAAATTCTCATGCCTATGAGCAATATTTTTAAAACTGGACTGGTCAGTGAATCAGTCAGCTGATTAGTTTTCAGTTTGGCCGGTTTGACTGGTCTGGTTCAATTGGTTGGTTCATAATCAAAAAATAGCAAAAGTAATAAAAATATAGGTATATTTATAATAATTTAAAATAAAAATAATATTGAAAACTGGTTTGGACCGAATTGAACTAATTATTGGTCCGATTCTTGGTTTTATTGGTCCGACTGGCCGATTTGGTCCGATCTTTAATATTGCCTATGAGACCATTGCAGGAATAGATAATCTATTTTTAAGTTTTGGAATTTAGTATAGTTTTCTGCTCATTATGTTTAATTTTGTTCAAATGTGTGAGCGGAATAGAATTCAGGTGCCAAGTTTTGGGAAGATCATTGATATGTCTAATGTAATGTTGATGTTCTATATGAATCTTGTGGTGGTGTTGTTTATTACTTTTTTATTTATTTACAATGTGTACTTTTGCAATTTGCCAGCTTCTTGCCTAGGATTGTTGATGCGTTTGCATCTCTCCTCAAAAGTGGTGCTGATAGAGAACCAGAGATCGTTGAGCAGGTCTGACAATGGTTTCTATGAAGTTGTTAATCTTTGGTTGGCATTTTTGTTCATGGTTATATGACCTACAGTAGTGTGCTTTTTGCAGATTTTTACATCATGGTCTTATATTCTGATGTCTTTGCAAAAATATCTTGTGAATGATGTTTCACACGTCCTTTAAGTATGATATGGTGATTTTTTCTTACTATATGTTTTGGTGAATAATGTCTTATTGTCTATGGAATGTCATTGTACTGGCTGGATGATGAATACTCTGGTGCGTTCGTCTTTGAAACTCTTTTGTTTTATATGCTCTATGCTGTTGGAAAATTTAGTTGAATTCAACCCTATTATTTTTGGAATCAATGAGGAGCTGAGTTCAATTTTTGTCCCCCATAAAATGCCCCTGAGATGGAGAGAGAGAGAGAGAGAGTTTGCTCTGAAACAAACAAATGGTGTCATAGTCCAATTAATTATATAACTTGAGTGGTAACTTGTTAGGTTTTTCACGAGTCACTACGATTTATAATGTTCATTTATCTCAAATCAATTGAATTCCATATAACTGAAACTTTGAAACGCCTTTTAGCCAGCGCAAGAAATACTGGAGTTTATTGTTAATTAAAACTGGAAAAAAATGGAGAGGGTAAATACTGCTAGTTTTATCCTTAGTCTATTATAAGAGAGAAGTTCTGTGAATATTTTATGATGTAGCCAAAGTGAAAGAAATTTAAGAGCTATTCTTATTTAATTGCTTGTTTTGAGAGCCTACTTTTCGAATTTCATGTTATTCTTCCTGTTTTTATGTAATCTTCTTTTCCTTCCCTAAATATAGTTGGTGCTTGAATACTTTATTGGTGGCTGTGGAATTAAGGGTTTGAGCATTTTAATCACATGATGCTAGGGCACTAGACAAAGCAATTTATATTGTTTTCAATTGATCAGCATTTTCCCCCTCTTTTATCACCACATTATTAAGTGTACACCCAGCATTCTCATTTTCTGCCACGATTTCTTTATATGTTGTTTCTTTTTAACACTTTCTGTTGCACACCATATTCAATTGAATCACGGTCATGTAAAATTTCCCATTTAACTTAGCTGATGTTAAATTTCAAACAATTAGGATAATAACCTAGCCTTATGAACATCTGTTTGTTGTATGATGTCTGCTGGATGACATAACCTCAATAGCTAAAACATGCTTAGTTTTGTTAAGATTCAGACCTACATTATTTAGGAAGTTGGGAAAGTGGCATGTATTGAGGAAATGTTTGGAGAATGAAGATTGAGATGGGTTTGACATGCACATCGTAGATTAACAAACGCATCTTTGCTGAAGGTTTGTGGGAGATGATTTATTTTTTCAAGATGTTTGGTGTAAGCCTAAACCAAGTTGAATGGAGAAAATGATCCATATAGCCTATCCTATTCAGTTTGAGATTCAAGCTAGTTGAGTTAATTTCAGTTGATAATAATAAATTAATAATCCTGCCCTAACAAATTGGAGCAGTCATCTTAGAGTTTTCAATTGAATAATATCTTTCCTTTGATGGAAGTATTAAAAGAGAAGGTGAAATATAATTCTGAATAGTTGTATGTTCTAAAAGTTAATCACTCCGCTAAAGCTGAAGTTGGATTGCTTCCCTTTAGTCCATAATTGGGCTGAGGCGTTTTTACTATGTGTTGAGGGATACCTGGGTGACAACATCCAGACTCGAAAGCATGAAATGGTGCCTTAGCAAGGATGTGATAAAACATATTTGAATTCGCTTAACTCCAAATGGAAGTTTCTCAATTTTCAGGATCTGTTAGTTTCTTTATCTTTTCAACACAATTAGCAATCTTCAACTGTTGAGGTTTCTATAGTTTGGACGACCTTTTAAAAATTGTTTCAGTGCAAAATTCAATTTTGATCTTAACTTCTGAAAGTTAAATTTACTAGTAATAAAAAAATAGAAGAAAGTGGAATATAGAATAAGAATTAGTGCTAAAATATATTTTTTTACTTCTGGTGTGAGAATTCTTGATTGAAGGGTTTCTTTTTGAGCATAATTGAAGGGCGGGCCTGTTCAAGTGCTGCGCCCATGGAGATGAGATCTTTGTACATTTATTTGTAGACTTCTAATAATTGGAATTGTTTGCCTAGATTGGGTTCTTCATTGTGAGACTCGTTCTCACTGTTTCTATATCTTGAAGTGGTTTGGGCAATTTGGATTCCGGTTTTAGGATTTTTTAAGGAGAAATTAGTGTGTCCAGAATCAATGGAGAGAAGTTGGTGGCGTGCCACGTGCCAAAACTTTTTGAAATTGTGGTTTTTTTCCAGTACTTTGAGGTCTTTGGATCACATAAAGTGCACGTATTTTCAAAAATCAGATAATATCCTTTAATTTATTGTGGGACAATATGTTTTTTGGCTTCTATATAGGCTTATACTTTGGGAACTTATAGAGGATTTGCTTTGGTTTGACATTATTTTTCCAGCTTCTATTGTCTATTTTTGTTAGTAGTTGTCTTTTATGTAGGAAGATTCCATGTCTTTCATGATATGTAGTCTCATATCTTTCCTTCTCAATAAAGTTTCTCTTTTTAAAGAAGATAAAATTACTTTTTCTTCCTTATGGTTTATTGTTATTATTTTTGTTTGAAGGGTGACAATGAAATTAAGATGCTACCCAAAGGAATATGTGCAAGAATTTATGGCTGTGGCAACATCATTCTTGACTGAGGAATGCTCCCAAGGAGTAACTCTAAGAAAAGTAACATCATGCTTGCGATTTTTCTGATTCATTTCCTCAATGAGTTCACAGTGGCTGGATTCTGAAGTATGAATTTATTGCTCTACACATTATGTGTAAAACACCATGATGAATTTGCAGGAGGTGCATGTTCTTGACTCTTAGTTGGCAAGTTTTGCATATTTTGGCATGAAGCTTCAATAAAGCCTGAAATATCTCAGTTTAGGGAATACAAAAAATTATGGAAGTTGTATGTTGGTTGACATCCAATGGTCTTACATATCACTCCCTCTGCTACAAATTTTTTTTTGTCTTTCCCAAAATTCATGACAATTTTATTAAATAAAACAAATTTAGTATTGATTTTCCTAATCTATCTTTCCTTAATATCCTGTTAAATGTGAAATTAATTGTAATTTATATTTGAAAGGCAAACATAGAGATACGAAGCGTAAAATTTTAAATTTATAATGAGGATATGTAAAGAAAGATAGATGAAAAGTGAGTTGGCATTATATTGATTGTGTTTTATTAAATTGTATGTAAAATTAAAGGTGTCAAATTTTTTTGGGACGGAGTAAGTAGGATGTGCAATTTAAACATGCCAAGTGTTGCTTGTTTAGTTAATAAAAATATATGCTTATTTAGTTAATTTATGTTTGGTGATAGATCTTCTTAGAAGACAAACAGCTCTTCATGATTTAGCACTTTGTGCTCACAAAAGTCATAATTGTGGTTCTATATTTTGCATTGGGACTTGTTTTTTGCCAACTTAAAATATTTACTATACTTTTTTATTTTGTAATATTTAGTTAAATTTGAATTTATGCTTAAGTGAGTGTTGCGTGATTTTTGAAGGCATTAGAAAAATCATGTTTGATGTTGTTGAAAAGCCATTACTTGCACGGAAATCTGGAGTCAGTGCTTTTATTTTATCATATTATGACAGGAACGTTGTCAAGGTTTCATTCAAGAGCAGATCTGGTGTTGCAGCTATTGACAGAAAATTCTATTTTTACTATTGGTGATAAGTTTGACCAAGGTAAGCTCTTTCTCTAAGAAATGTTCTCAATTAACTATTTACACTTTATGCCTTTACTGGCAAATATATTGGTATTGTTTTTTTTTTTTTCTCTTAATACAGTGCCTTAAGTTAACCTTGAGAACTAGTAATTTTTTCCTTTTAATTAATTTGTTGGCTAATAGTAGTGTTATTTGTTTTGATTGTTCTAGAAGATGATTTTTTTGTTTTTTTGTGTAATTGTTTTTGTTTCCCCCCAGGTGTGGACACTGTTACTGAAGTTCTAACTGCTACATTTCAAAGATTATGTGAGGATTTAGAATGAAAGGAGTTACATTTGATGTGGAATTCCTTATATCAGAGGATAGTTGCCTCTGAAATAATGACTACTGGCATCTAAGTTTCCTGTTGTCACTCCTTATATAACTGGGCAGATTAATAATGGTTCGAAGGTTTCTGGTAAGCGATAATACTTTTTGGGACTTCAGTTCTGTTATGCTTTGTGAGGTTGTCAAGTGTTTCTGAGCCTATGTCTATATATCTTCTCATTTATTTGATAGAAGAAAAATTATAGAAAATGAGGAAAAATGTATACTATTTATATTCCTCTTCATTTCCGATTTAAAATGCTTCTATTATGGGCAGATTACCAACCGATGATTGAACGAGTAAGGTCAATTGTTCAAAAATTTATTGTGCCTTCTAGCATTGTGGTGGGAAAAGGCAATTCTGTAGCTTTCGATAAGGTTTTTCAATTAATGAATGCTATGCATTCTTGATGGGCTCAATAGTTTCAATGATATGTCTACCATCTCTCAATGTTCGTTGCGGTGGGCTTCTGTGTTTGCATTGCAGAACTCAAGGTGTTGCCTCTAGTGCTATAGTTAGTATTTTTTTTTTTTTGGGTGTATTATTTTATATACTTGTTCTGACTTATATTTGGTTTGGCTGTCAGTTTTTTGACTTTTATAGGGAACTTCTGGCAAAGGACTCATGTGTACTATTAGCATTCAAAGTTAACATTTTAAGGTGATTAAGGTAATGCTTATATTTTGGCTTTCAGTTTTTTGACTTTTATTAGGGAACTTCGGGCAAAGACTCATGCATACTATTTGCATTCAAAGTTAATTTAGTGATTTTGGAGTTATCATATTACTTTTTCGTTTTGGCCTTACAGAAGTTAGTATTTTCTATTGAATTCGGTGCAATGAATGATTTAATAGAAACTTCGCAAGAGGAAGTCATATTTTTGCTCTTGTCCTTGTGTGAGAGACTGCAAAAGGACCATCTAAATTCCAGCTTCATAGATGGAATATCTGAAGAGAGTCATTCAAGAATTTGTGGTTTTCTGCAGGGGGCTCTCTGCTTCTGGATTGGGCTGATCAATAGTATTGCTATCAATAAACCATCATCTACTCTAATTAATGAAAACAAGTTTGCTCTGCTTTGGGGCATTGTCGGTTGCTATCCTTATATGATGGGCATCCTAGCAAAACCATCCTGGCTAATGGATTTGATAGATGCACTCGATCGCTTCTTGATGATTGCAGATGGTGAGACAATTTGTTTTTTAATTTGGCGATAAAAAAATAGTTGTTGCATTTATCATCAAGAATGATTTGGGATATGAAATGGCTTTAATGTTGTACATTCATTTGATTGATGTGGTTTTTTAATCCCTCAGAGAAGTTTCTGGCTTTGTGGATATTCATCTTGATCAAATTGTCATTCTTGGTGACATCTACTTAGGTGTAAATTTGGTTGTCTCTGAAAGATGAAAGTTTGTGTGATCATATAACTTGATAACTGAGCTGGTGTATTGTCCTAAGGATTGTTGACATGGCTTTATATTAACATGCTTATACATTGTGATTGCTTTTTTGATTGTGAAAAATTTATTTGCTATTCTTTCAGAAAGCATTACTGGTGTTTCTAAAAAAACTTGGCAAAGCCTGCTAGGAGCAGCTTTAAGTGCTTATTACAATTTTGGAAAAAAAAAATATGGGTTTGAAGAAACAAGCAAAATTTTGTGTCTTGCAAAATCATGCAAATCATCCTTTCATGTAGTAGCTGCTGTTGCTGATTATTTGGACTCCGTTCATGGGTATGTTGATAACTTTTCTGATGTTGATATGCTGAGCTTTTTTCTTTTTAACCTAATGGTGACCTCTTGTTTGTGTGCTTTTTATAACTTTCTATATTATTAATCTAATAGACCAACATTAGAGGCAGACAGCTGCTGCAATTCATTTCATCTGGAATATGAACCAACGAATGCTGTGGATGCATCAGATCTATTTGCTGATAATTTGTGCAACTTGGACAAGGGAATTTGTGTTTCAACCCTAAGAATTTTGTGCCACTATGAATGTAAAGAATGTGAAATGTCTGCCAGAGATCAGCCACCTGAAAAGAGAATGAAAATAGAAGTTCCTCAGACTCATCCTGTAGATAGTCATGTAATTCATGTAGGTATATTTATGTTTCCACAATTTATGCTATTTGGTATTGGTATTCTAAGTAAGTAATGTTGGATTTCCCTTGAAATATCAGGTTCTTAAGCTCCTCCTCATGATTGAATCAACTCCTCTTTCAGTTTCTACGAGCAGGAAGGTTATCCTCTTAATTTCTAAAATACAGATGGCCCTTTCTGCTGGAAGGATATCTGAAACTTTTATACCCATCATTTTGAGTGGATTAATTGGCATCTTCCACAATCATTTCAGTTATCTATGGAATCTGGCATCTTAGTTCCTTGCAGTTCTAATTGGGGAAAACGTTTTGGTTGTGTGGGATAAATTTGTTCATTATTTTGAAAAATGCCTGTCTGAATTTCAGTCATCACATAATAAACTTGATGGAAAAAGTACTGAACCTCCTGATAAGCCAAATGGTAAGTGATATAATGTTTAGTTTTTGCAATTACATGTGTTGTCTCCTTTAATTCCATATGCATTCTAGATTATGGTGTTTAACCAATTGTTTGGTAATTTGATCAATTTGAGTTTCCATCCTGTTTGGAAGGAAAAAAAAAAATTAGGATGGTATTGAAAACTTCATTTATGTGCAGCCAGGTTGCTCTGTCATTTTATTTTAATCATTATTTTTTAATTTCGAAGGGGAGAAGTTTTCTGCAATGTTAATTTTTGCACGGTGGATGTTCAATGTCACTCTGGTTTTGGTATTCAGATTTGGTTGAGCGTTTTAACTCTTTCACTGTTCCTAAATCTGATAGCATACCATATGCAACTGTTCTATCGTCATTGTGCAGTCTTTACAAAAAATTCCTTCTGTTGCTTAGTCTCGTTCTTGACAACTTGTACCACTATTCTTGGAGTTTTTAGGCTACAACAGTGATCTTCTCAGGTAGCTTCTTCTTGGCCTTCTGTTGCTTTCCTCTCTTTTTATCCCTGTAGTTTACACATCTTGCAAAAGCTTTACAACACTTCTTGCTGTCAAATCATGTTTTTAAGTTGGGATTGCAGTGTGGGATCATTCAATTCAGATGCTTGCAAAGGCCAGGAATGGAAAAGCGTCCTCAAAGAATGATTAAACTTGTTTAAACTCATGCGGAACCCTAAGGCTTTTTATCGGAGTCGATTTTTAAAAGATTTTCTGCTCATCAGGTTGGGACAGTGCTGGGAGATGCTTTATCATTATTCACTGTTTTATTTATAAAGGTTTCAGTTGTTTCCAATCTTCTAAAACTACATATTGATTTTACTTTGGGTATTTTGGATTAGGATTCTGGATGAAATTGATGCAGAAATACTGATGAAGGTTCTTGACTGCCTCTTGACATGGAAAGATTATTTTTTGCTCCCATATGAGCAGCATCTAAGAAACTTGATCCATTCAAGGCATTTGAGAGAAGAACTAACGACATGGAGTTTGAGCAGAGAATCTTATCTCATCGAAGAAGGTCACAGCCCTAATCTCGTGCCTCTAATTATCCTTGTTCTGATGCCCAAAGTAAGAAAACCACAGACACTTGCCTCTCGAAAGGGATGTCTAAATCATGTATTTCTTTAATTTTTCCTCCTATCATGTCGATTGTGATAGTCTCGATAGTCTCTTTCTCGGAAAGAAGAAATGGCATCTAAGAAATAACAGACATGTTGGTTAAAGAAGTGAAGCAAATGATAATTAAAGTGAAATTTGTCCTATTAAGTTTTGCATATGTAGATAGTTGTCCGTTATCTTACACGTGTCATCTTGTTTTGTCAGCATACCAGTGTGCATCATCGAAAGGCAGTTCTTCAATTCATAGCTCAACTCGATGTCAATGAGATTCCTCTTTTCTTTGCATTGTTAATAAAGCCCTTGCATGGGATACCAAAGAAAGCTGATGTTAACTTCACCTTGGAAAATATAATGGCACTAACTTGGAAGAAGAGATATGGTTCTCTGCATGTTGTTGAAGATATTCTTGGTGTTTTTGATGAAGCACACATATCAGGCCTTTTCTGGATCTGTTAATGTCATGTGTTGTCCGATTGTTGGGAAGTTCTACTTCAGTTGTTGAATCTGCTAAGGGCTTTGGTTCTCCTATAATCGAGAATTCTTCTACAGTCAATCTTGAATTGGAGAAAGAAGACAATTCTGCAATAAATCATACACTGGTATTTTTTAAGTATATTTAACATACTGAACCTTGACAGTGTCAAAGTCTTTATTGTTATTTCTGGTTCAGATCTGCATTTTTCTCAAGTGGCTTCGTACCATATATAAAGTAAATCTGCCGGCTAATAGTGATTTTATTATTATAGTAAGTGCTGAGTGGGGAGAGGAAATTCTTCTTTTATTTTTCTGTTCTACCCTCTCCTCGCGAGTATGTCTTCTTGGGACTACTGTCATTGTGTTCTAATTGTGTGAACTTGGTCATCAAGAAGCAAATTCCATGTCATTCATGAGTCACTTTAGTCATTGTTGACATTTAGTGAGATTGCAAAATATGATAGATTCTGATGAAAATTATTGCTTTTTCAGAGCAGCACATCTCTGAAGCAGTTCAAGGATTTGAGGTCTTTGTGTCTGAAAATTGTTTCCCTTGTTCTCAATAAGTATGATGATCATGAATTTGGTTGGGAATTCTGGGACACGTTCTTCACATCAATAAAACCTCTAGTTGACTGTTTCAAGCAGGAGTGTTCTAGTAGTGAGAAACCAAGTTCACTACTCTCATCCTTTTTGGCTATGAGTAGCAGTCGCCAGTTGGTATCACTGTTGTCTTGGGAAAAGAATCTTGTTCCTGATATTTTCTGAATTCTAACTATTTCTACTGCTTCTGAGTTGATTAAATCTTGAGTTCTCAAGTTCACTGAGAACCTGCTGAGTCTTGATGAAGAGTTGGAAGATGACAATGAGGTGAAGAAAATTATACTTCCAAACCTTGACAAACTTATCAGCTGTTTGCACCATCTCTTTCAGGTGACTGTCCAACCAAGAGGTATTAAAGGTTCACTTTCTTGTTTGCTTGATCGTTTGACGTGTTTTAAATTAATGGGTAATTCACGTGTCTTCCACAGTTGTACTTGATGCATCTGTCTGACTTCATCTAATAGGAGATGTCTCACCACCTAAGCGAAAAAGATAATATTGTATGTTTTAAAAAAAGAAATTGCTGTCATCTAAAAGTTTTTTTTTTTTAAATGGCTCTGGGTTTCTATCTTGAAATAATAAATTGAGTACATTTGGACATTCTGATGCTGTCATTGAAATAGCTTTTTCTGCTATACTTTTTGGTCCTTCACTTGTTACATAAATTATTCTCTCAATTTTTTTTTTACAATCACTAAGAAATAGCATTAGTGATTTACCAGGTGCCTTTGTTGCTTAAAAAGAAAATTAATAGTGAATATTCTGCCGTAAATATGATATGGGCTTAAATTGTATTGTTTTGATGAACTCAATGGTATCTGAATTTTACTGTTGTTGAGGTTGGTTTGACAGGTGTTTTTCCTACTTTTTTTGTTTGTTTAATGTTGTTAGTTGTAGATGTGGTGAAGGAATTTTGTCAGTTGGGAATTGTGGACCTGAGTTTAAGGACAGTTTAGGTCTTGTTATTTGGCAGGTGACAATGCTTTTGTTAGGCAGTGATTATAGCAGTTCCTTTTTGATTAATTAGTTAACCCTAACCATTGTTAGGTTGTTTAGTAGGTAAGGGAAACTAGTCCATAAACCATCTAAATGAAGTCTAAATATTCATAGATCAGGAGTAACCTAACCTAAGAGAAATAGATTTGATGTTTCTAAGTTAAAATTGAACTTTTGGGCCTGCATCCCCGTTGGAGCGTGAATCATGGTTATCCTTCATTGAGGAAGTATGCCAAGGTGGAAGCCAAAATGTTCATGCAAGTCCTGAAGGTCACCTTTCACTTTATCCTTCATTTCAGTGTCAATCAAGTACAAAGTGGACCACAGTTTGAGGAGGATGCCTCTATCTTTTCCAACAAAAAATATTTTATTGTTTGTATGGGATGCTTTAATGCCTTACTTTTTTTTTTTTTTTGAAATAAACTCAGACCTGTGACAATTTCCTGTTCAAATCACATCCAGATGAATTTTGAGGGAATAGAGTGAGATGCACCCTTCTTTTAGTTTATTGTTTCCAGTTTTCACAATATCTTGTAATTTTCATTTCTTCCTAAACCTAGGTGTTAAAGGGATCTTACTTTCTTTTTGGAACATTCTTCAGTTTTTTCACCCTTCAGATGTGTCGAGTAGGAGGATTTAATGTTGGGACAGTTTCCTAATGCAACCTTGTTTTCCTTAATTACTTTTATCTGAAAAGATGAGGTCTCTTTCAAATGTTCTCGTCTGGTTAGCAGTCTTTAGGAAAACCTGTGACTCATTGCAGGTGTTGAGGAGGCTTAACATTGTCATCTACAGATCTGTGTTTGTCTGCAAAAGAGACAATTTGACTCCTTTTTCTGTTTGTCTTGTATTTAGTGTTTTTGAGGAACATTAGACTCTTTAGATGTGGTACACTAGTGGTTGCAGTGTGCCTTAAATGGGCAGCTGCTCAATTCTTTTGTATGAATAGTTCATAATTTTTGCAGCATTAGTAACATTAAATTACTTAACTTTTGTTTACCTGTGTTGTACCAGGAATTTGGCCAATCCAGGGGAGACACAGACTAGAATTTTCATATAGTTGTTGAAGTATATAGAAGACCAGTCACGGTCAAGGAAATTTTTGGATGTCTTGCTTCCATTGTTGGAAACAAGAATGAAAGATTCTGGTGTGTCTTTTTGCTAGCTTTCATATGGAACAATGGATAATGTGCAACTTCTAACTGCATTTATGATTCTTTATTTTTGTTTTTGCAGGTTTCTGTGTTGAATGCTTGCAAATAATTCGAGACATCATACAAGTATTAGGAAATGAGAGTACTAAAAAAATTTCTTAATGCTATATTTCCACTTCTTATTTCTGCTGAACTGGATATGCGGTTGAATATCTGCAATCTTCTTGTTGCTCTTTCTAAAACTGATCCTTCAGTACTCTTTCTGGTAATTCTTGCTCTCTTTTTTTTTTTTTTTTAATTTTAAAAATGAATATTGATTTTGAAGGAAGTTGTATGATTTGTTACTTTTTCCACAAGGAAATTTCTGTTGATGTTGGCTTATTGCAGGCAAAGCTTCTCAATGAATTGAATGCAACTTCTGGAATGGAAATAGGTGGCCTTGATTATGACATCATAGTTGGTGCTTATGAGAAGATAGATGCTGGTTTGTTCTATACTGTCCAAGAAGATCATGCTTCAGTTATCTTGTCACATTGTGTGTATGATATGTCATCACAAGAATTAATTCTTAGGCACAGTGCTTCTAGGTCATAGCTTTCTTTTGTCGAATTTTGTGCCTTGATACTTGGTGGAGAACATGGGGGTCATGATGCGACCGATCAAGTGAATGCAACAGACAGCAAATGTTACTGGACAAAAGCATTCAGCGCATGATAAATAAGTTTCTTTTGAAGCATATGGCAAATGCAATGAAGGAGGGAGGTTCAATTAGGAAGGTAAAAACATAATGCTCATGTTTGATAAGCCTTTTGCCATTAAATTATAGCTGGTGTAGACAGCAGTTCTAAGCTTTGAAATTTTGTAACATCATTGTTTGAACTAAATGTTTTACTTACCTCAGATAATTGTCTGATGTGCAAAAGGTCATTTTGAGGCTTAGTGAATGCATTGAATACCACTGATAATTCAATCTGACTCTTCGGCTTTAGGTCTAAAATCTTATATATGATAATTAAATTGAGGATACAGGAGAAAATAAAAAATTGCAACAATTTTTTTTAAAAATTTTCTAAATCTAAAAAACTATGTGATGGATTAGATACTAGAACTGGATTGTATGGGTAGTAGTAAGAACTTTTTCCTTCTTAGTAGTGACATGGTTTGGCATGGTTTCAGGAATGGATTGAGCTACTGCGAGATATGGTTTTGAAACTTCCAGAGGTGGAAAACCTTAGTTCATTAAAAGTTCTGTGCTCAGAGGATGCCGAGCAAGATTTTTTCAACAATGTCATTCATTTGCAGGTCAAGTTTTGTACTTAATTTGTCAAGCTTTCATATAAGTAAATTTTGTTAATCATTTAAGGTGGCATAGTAACAGACAAGTGTGGGTATTCATTCAGTTTAGTTTTCACTAAAAATGAATTAACCAAACTGTATTTTTTTACAAACTGAACCAAATTGGTTTGTTTGTTTCAATTTGGATTTAATATATTTGTTAAAAATCTTTTTTAAATATAAGTTATATGATTTTAATTATTTGTAGACATAATATGTATCTTTTATTAATTATATGTATAGATATAGACTATATTTTAAGACAAAATTATATTATATTAATTATCCAAATCCAAATACATTCTATTTTATTGACGTAAAAATTATATATTTGGTGTTGTTCCATTGTTTTGGTTTTTTATATACACTCAAGACTGAATGGAACTGAATTGACCATTTTTTTTAAAATAATACTGAACCCAATTAAAGTTTGAGTTTGGTCAAACCAAACCTGGTTCGGTTTGGTTTTCAATTCAATCTAACCGAATGCCGATCCTTATTAACAATTAATATATTGGCTAATAAATTGTTCAGCTGTTTACTATGCATAAAAGAATTTGGGCAATATTCTTGGCAGCAAGCTTTTTCTGTTTCTTCTTATGGGTTTACATGTTCTTTCTGTGATTGCAGAAGCATAGGAGGGCAAGGGCGCTTTTACATTTTAGTAATGTTGTCAGTAAAAGCAACATGTCAATGGTAATCATCCTTTTGCTCTTTATACCATGTGAAAGGTTTCCACATGTGACTGCAATTTTCTGCAAAATGTAAGTGAAACTCACTGAGCTACTATTAATTTCCAGGACATTATGAATAAAGTTTTTGTTCCATTCTTTTTCAATATGATGTTTGAAGCACAAGGGCGAAAGGGAGAACATATAAAAAATGCAAGCATTGAAGTTCTTGCTTCAATTGCTGCTCAGATGGAATGGAAATTATATTATGCTTTACTGAGTAGATGCTTTCGGGAGATGAAGATGAATTGTAACAAGCAAAAGATTTTATTGTGGCTGATTTGCTCTATATTGGACCAGTTCCATTTTTCACAACATTATTCCAGTCAAGAAAACAAGGACTCATTGGACAGTATTGTAGGCGCTCTTAGCACTGAGACAGGTACTTTAGCTACATTGCATGAATGTGGCAGTAATTCTTCAGCTGTGTTGCTTAAATGTAGTACTGTTAAAGATGCTGAAGTACAGGCTTTCCTTTATAAGACCGTGCTTCCAAAGATGCAAAAGTAGTGGATGGTGATGCTGATAAAGTTGATGTTAACATCAATGTGGCTTTACTGAAAATGTTGAAGTTGCTTCCTGCGGACATAATGGACTCACAACTTTCAAGTATCATTCATTGCATTGCTAACCATTTAAAGAGCCGCATGGAAAGCATCCGTGATGAAGCTAGGCTTGCTTTGGCTGCTTGTTTAAAGGAGCTTGGGCTGGAATACTTGCAGTTTATAGTTGGGGTTTTGCGAGCTACCTTGAAGCGAGGATACGAGCTCCATCTGTTGGGATATAGTCTCAATTTTATTTTGTCAAAGCTCATTTCATATCCTGTCTATGGAAAGTTGGATTATTGTCTGGAAGATCTCCTTTCTGTGATAGAGAATGACATTCTTGGAGATGTTGCTGAGGAGAAAGAAGTGGAAAAGAGTGCTTCTAAAATGAAAGAAACTAGGAAGGTGAAGTCTTTTGAAACCTTGAAAATACTTGCGCAAAACATAACATTCAAAAGCAATGGCTTGAAACTTCTTTCACCAATTAAAGTTCACATGCAAAAGCATCTGACACCCAAAATAAAAACCAAATTGGAAAGTATGTTAAATCATATAGCTGCTGGTATTGATTGTAACTCATCTGTTGATCAGACTGACCTGTTCATTTTTATATATGGGTCCATTGAAGATGGGGTGAATGAAGAAAATTGTCAGGGTATGAATTCTTCTGGTACAGAGTCAATGCTTCATGGTAGAGATGATGTGAATGAGAAAACAACTTCTGCAGGCTGAATTATTAGAAATAAATCAGCATGCTCATATCTCATTACTGTGTTTGCTCTTGGGTATTCAACAACTGAATGATGAGTGTGAAATTCGATAAAAGTAATGAAGAACTATCGATGTTGGATCCCTTTGTTAAACTGCTTGGCAACTGCTTGAGTTCTAGGTATGAAGATGTTTTATCTGCATCCCTTAGATGCCTCACACCACTGGTAAGGTTACCTCTGCCGTCTCTTGCATCCCAGGCTGATAAAATAAAGGTGACATTATTGGGTATTGCCCAAAGTTCTGTAAATGCCAACAATTCTCTGATGCAATCATATCTAAAAATGTTAACTGTGCTCCTGCAGAGTACTAAGATTACTCTTTCATCTGATCAGCTTCATCTGTTCAGTTTCCACTGTTTGTCGATCTTGAGAGGAATCCCTCTTTCATTGCCCTCTCAGTTTTAAAAGCAGTAGTTAAATGCAAGCTGGTCGTTCCTGAGATATATGATTTGATGGTTCGTATCGCAGAAGTAATAGTTACAAGCCAAATGGATTCTATTTGTAAGAAATGCAGTAAGATTTTATTGCAATTCTTACTGGAATATCATCTTTCTGGAACATATTTACAACAACATTTGGATTTTCTGCTTAGGAATTTAAGGTATGTACGTCAGTTGAACACTTCTGCTCTTCTCTTTTCTTTCCTAGTCTTTAAATGACACTGGCTTGCTATTTTTGCAGTTATGAGTATTCAACTGGAAGAGAAGCAGTACTTGAAATGCTCCATGCTATAATTATCAAATTTCCCATAAGCTTTCTGGATAAACATGCTCAAACTCTATTTATCCATTTGGTGCAATCTTTGGTCAATGATAGTGATAGTAAAGTTCGCTTTATGACTGGTACAGTTTTAAAGCTTCTGATTGGATGTGTAAGTCCACATTTACTGGATTCTATGTTTGACTTGTCTGTCTTGGTAAGTGGATGAAAAGTGGCCAGTCCAGAGTACGGGTGCACGGGTAAAATTTCTGAAACATGTAATAAATCATATGCTGTGACTGCATGAACCTCCATGATTAGGTCTGGTTTCAAGAATACCACTAATAGAGGACCTATGCATTAGTAGACATGAAAATGGAGGGCATGATTGTAGAAGCGAGTGTAAGCCAGGGTACCTTGGGGGAAGTTGGCTCGGTGACACAAGTTATCTCAGAGGGAAATTGGGAGGATGCTGCCTCAGCACCGGTAGATTCTCTGAACTGTTTTTTGTCTGCAAGGTGGCAATGGTTAATGACAGCCATTTGTCCCTGATGTGAGAATTTAGGATCCAGTTGTATCTGTGAAGATGCATTTCATCTTATCCTTGTCAGCATGTTGTATAAATGCTGCATATTTAGTAGAATGGATAAAGGCAGGCTGTCGCATAGGTCTAATTGGATCTGTTTTTAGTATTTTGTTTTTTACCATCAAACTTTTCCCTTTAAACATTTACATTCATGCTTCTTGATTTATGGTATGTTCTAGCTGTACATGGGCGTGTAGTGATGGAAATATTTGCCTTCTAGAATTTGGACTATTTGTCTGACTGAGCTGCATTTTCTAAGGGCTTTTAATTTTTTTTTTTTATATGCAGGTTATGGGCTTACTGGTTGAGATCATGAATAAAAGCTTTCAAAAGCATATGAGCAGTATATTGCCTGTGAGTAAGACTATTTTGCAGGCTGCTGCTAATGTTGTCACTGATAGGTCATCTCTAGATCCTTCTGATGAAGCTGTGCCTCTCTGGAAAGAGGCATATTATTTATTAGTTTTGTTGGTGAAGATTCTACAACATTTTCATGATGTCAACTTTGAAAGGGATCTCGAGGTATTGATAATCCAAGTTTGACTATCAGTAGAATATAAATGTGTGCTCAAGTGAATTTCTATAGTCCACTAGCATATTATACCTATAAATCCCTGGCACAGAATTAGGATATGTATGTACAGCTATATATGTTGTTGGTGAGTGGTTAGTGATTTCTATGATATATGATATTTTAGGCCTAAAATTCTGTGATAGAATATGGCCAAATAATCAAAATTACGCAGTGTTAAATCAATAGCACATATACAAAACGTACAAATTAAACTATTTAAGACCTTGAAGCGTTCAGTCTTCACCTCATGGACAGTATTACGTGAAATGATTCTTCATCATCCGAGTTCTAACATAACAGCTCTGGTTTTCTGATTTAATATGTTGTCTACATATTAGCGTCGTAGAAACCATTAAGGTTAAACATGATTAACTATTTTCAGTTATCACTTTGGAATTTGTGTTCCAGATATTAGTATGAATTCCCTAAAAGAAATATTTTGATGGCTTTTGATTTTTTATTTCTTTTAGATCTTTGAGATGCATGCGTTTTGGTTGTTCATCAAACTTCCTGCCTAACATCTCTGGTTTTTCCTTTTAATATGTGTGCTTCTATACTACTTTGGCTCAAACCTTGACCCTTAGTAGTGTATTTTAATTTAATTCGCTTATCTGGGAAAATAGAGGTATAGCAATGTGAAGGTTATTAATCTTATACTCTCTCTATCCCAAAAAGATTGTCACTTTTCATTTTTATTTTGTTTAAGAAAATATATTTAATATTTTGTCAACTCATAATTTATGGTATATTTTTTCTTTTATACCCTTAATTATGTTTAATGGGAAAATAAATGTACTTTATCTACTTTAATAATTAATGAGGATAAATTAGAAAAATTGATTGTAAATATTTTTGACTTAGTGAAAGTGGACATGTATTATAGGATATCCTAAAAAAAGAATAGTAGACAACTTTTTGAGATGAAGGGAGTAGTCTCTTTTCTTATTATTCCGCTAGGATGCCATTGAACATACTGTATTTTGGAATGGTTGCATCAGAATTTGATGTTTTGTATTTAGAAATGTTGAAGGCAATGAAACAATGGAACCAGGAATCATAAAAAATTAGTGAAACCCGACAAGAGTATCAGTATTTAAGAGACTTGAGAGAATGAGAAATTCATTTTCATTTTTACAGGGTTTTTGGAGCTGATTGTGTTGGGTGCTATTATCAATCATAAGAATAATTATTTATGGATATGCAAAAATTCAGATCCTTTTGCACTTGAACTATGAGATGAGTTGTAGAACTGATGACCTTGAGATGAGCAGAGCCTAATGGAACTAGGTCAAGTCTGTTTAGTGCTTGACATACTAATAGCTGGCCTAAGGTTTCTTTCTTTTACTAATTTTATTATATGGTCGAGATCCATGATTTTGAGAGTTGTATTCAGTTGGGTTATTATATTGCTGGTTGGCATTTTTATTCTATTACAGAATCATTAAAAAACTCTATTTGTGTGTAAATTGTCATTATCTAAAAAAATGTATTCATTGTGGATAAACTATATTATTGTTTTGAGTTGGTAATTTAGAAATTAGGCTCAACATTAAGAGGGTACCATCAATGAGGTCTGTTGAGGCGGCCTGAAAAAACTCATCACACGTTGTTAAGTGGAGATACAAGTTTGGTGAACGAGAGAATCAAACAATGTCACTGCTAACACTACGGTTGAATATGGAGATTACACTTCCAGCACCATGCTTTAGCAAATAGTCAATGTCAATGAGGTCTTGTCATTGTAGTTGGTTACTTGCCTTTGTCTTTGATTTTCTTAGAACGAAAAGTTATTTAATGCATCTAGAACGTTCTCAGTCATGCTGGATTGGACAGTTTTATAGTTCAAATTTGGCTTTTGATATCCAGCACATCTGATTATGGAATTGTTGATGTCATCTATTCTCATTGCGATAAACATTTCTGAGTTCAACGCCTCATTGCTTACAACTGGTTATCATACTGCTGTTGATTTTCAGTTTCTTTGATGGGATGTTCATTGTTTGGCATCACTGGTGGGTCCTCCACTCACTTCCCCCTGAATTTATGTACTTCTCTTTCTCCTTTTTTTTCCTGTAGGGTATATGGGAAGCTGTATGTGAATTG
Organism: Omphalea diandra; assembly: GCA_949677035.1. Classification (NCBI taxonomy): domain Eukaryota; kingdom Viridiplantae; phylum Streptophyta; class Magnoliopsida; order Malpighiales; family Euphorbiaceae; genus Omphalea; species Omphalea diandra. Next base: position 66,323 of record CATIWR010618230.1, on the reverse strand, counting down.
CTTTTACACTCACACCTATGGTTACGTACCATATCAAGTTGTCTTGTGGCTTTTTACTTTGCTACTGCAACCAAGGCCAGCAGAGAGAGTCATGAAAAATCACTGAACAACTTTTTTCTTATGAGGCCGCATAGACTTTTTATGATAGCTGTTTCCCTCTGCTGCCAGCTGAAAACACAATTGATCGATGATACTGTTGAAAACCTGATCACACAGAACCTTGTCTTTACAATCTGTGGTATCCAGTCTTTGATGGGAAAAGTGGAATGTGTGGATCCATATGTTCTGGTCTACACTTGAACAGCATGAACAGGGCCGATTTCTTAAGGCCTTTCAGTTGCTTGATTCAAGAAAAGGAAAAGGCATGTTTTTAAATGTTTTATCTGGTGTCCAAGACCAAGATGAAGGACAGAGATCTGAGAATCTCCTACATATTCTTATCTCTAATCTGATTAAAAAAGGGTAAAATTGCTCTTCAAACAGAGATTGTTCAGGTGGGTTGGAGATGACGTTGAATCTGTATTAATAAGCATGGTTAAGATGTTTGCGAATATCTGCGTTTCTTTGGTCTTCCATTTATAACTTGAATTAGAGTCTTGCTCAAATAATTATTTGCTGCATCTGATGTTGGATGTTTGCATGCAGATGAAAATAATCTTCAATTGTTTTGGAATGATTTCTTCACTAATCAGCCAGGATGAGTTACTGCATTATGCATTTGACATGTTGCTACCCTTGTATAAAGTTCGTGAAGGATTTGCTGGGACAGTCATCCCTGGTCAGTTCGCTCTTCCTGTTTATTATGTTATTCCATTTCTAACTTTTAAACAAGAAAATCAGTGGTGGAGCTAGAAAATATTTTTTGTAGAGGGCCAAGAGACCATATATCCCAAAAAAAAAGATTTTTTAATTGAAAATCAAAAATAGAAAATTCAGATTTTTTAATTGAAAATAGAATCACAACTAGTATCAGAATTTTATTTTTATAGGCATAAATTTTGAAAAATTAATAAAATATTCATAAAGAATATCACACATTGTGGGCACTAAAAAAAAACATAATGGAGTTTCTTCAAACAGTAAATATGCATTCCAAAATTCTCAAGTCGTTGTACTTGTTATGAACAGATATCCACAATAATATTTTCAATCAAAAAATTATCATGAAATGATCTTAAAATCAAATAAAGAGATGGGAGAATGAGAAGAAAACCTAACCTTTAAATGAAGAGAGAGACTCTAGAAACAATTTCTGAAATTTGAATCTAGTTAAGTTGATGGTTTCATAGTCTCGTAATTTTTATTGAATTTTCTTGGCTTACCTTAGATTCTCCATTCTGTAGGCTAACTGGGAAAAAACTTATTTAAGTCAGGGAAACAAAGATATATAAGTAGAGAAATAAAAAAGGGAATGGGAATAGATTTACGTTTGAGGCAATACATTGTTGAATTTTTCTTGTTGAAAAACTGTAGCTTTTATGGGCTTCTTTTATACACCACTTTATTGTTTTCAGTATTGGACTTGAATAATTTGTATTGGGATTTAATACTTTCTTTTTCAAAGGAAATTGGGATTTAATACTTATTTAATAACAACTATGTAATATTAATGTTCCAAATAAAGCTTGTAACACTATAAATTATTATTTTGGGTGGAACCATTTAGAAAAATGTTGAAGTGTAATAATCTAAAAGTAAAATTTTTTAAATGAGTTTAGTTGGGGACCACTCTCTGCTTTCAAGGGAGATGGATAATGCTCCTTTTGATTTGTTTTCTTTGTTTCTGAGATAAATTTTTATTAGCTTGATTGAGTTGACGTATAGACAAGTGGTGTTTCTGAAATCATTTGTGTGAGGCAGTGTTCTTCTCTTTTTCAGTTCCTCTTTCTTCCATATTTTCCTCCATAATATACTATTTCCTTTCATGTTGTTCTTGTTGAGAGTAGTCCACATACATGTTAGGCATTTTAGCTGACGTTAGTAGCATCTTTGATATGGAGATTAGCCACATCATGCATCAAGAGAATGTATTTCTTAATAAATATTATTGCTACTAGAACTTGAAAGTTGAAGTCTGGATTCTAGTTTGTCTCAAATCACTCGTTTCCTTTTGTGTCCCTCCTGCATATATCTAATAAGTACATGTTGAATTTTCTTTCATCTCCTCACCAACAATTAGCTGCTAACTGGTTGGCTATCTTTTAGCTAATTTGAAGCCACACGCGCAAGAGGTTTGTGACCATGTGCGGGACACTTTAGGCATCCACAATTTTGTGCAGGCTTATAGTGAGGTTAGGAAAAGTATTAAGGTGAAGAGGGATAAGAGGAGGCAAGAGGAAAAGCTCATGGCAGTTGTCAATCCAATGCGGAATGCCAAGAGGAAGCTGAGGATTGCAGCAAAGCATCGTGCTCACAAGAAAAGGAAGATTATGTCAATGAAAATGGGGTGATGGATTCACTAAGCACTGAAAAGAAAGTGTTTTCTCACCCATCTTTCAGTTTCCTGGACAAGAAAGATCAGAACACGGCTTCTTCTATTATTGTTTTATCATTGTACCATCATATCAAGGATTCTAATTTTTCGGGAACCCTTCTCTTTGTATTTGTTCCTGTTGTTAGTGAGTGTCTGGCAGAATTGTTTTGAAGTTCCACTTACAAAGTTAGTGGCAGACAAGGGAGACTCGGATTAATATAGGAGGAATACGAGATATGGAAGTGCGATTGCAGCATCCATTGTGACGTAGCTAGCCAAAAGTTTTTTTTTTTCCTTTTCCTTAAAATTGAACGGTAAGCAATTGTACAGTAGGCCTCAGATTGAATGATTCATATACACTAGCGAGTCAGATGTGCTTATTGATCCTTTAAATTACGATAGGCTTCATTTTGAAGGATGGAAATACAAGTGTCTTGTGTGCCTGAGAATTGCAAATCTCTCTTTTATTTTACACAATAAATTTTACCTTTTTTATATAGTCCCATTGTCACGCTTATTGTGGACTCGTTGTAGGTGTGCTGACATTTTTTCTACTGGCATAGATTGATGACCTGCTATTACATTAGGAATATGGATTACAGAATAACCAAAATTGTTATATTTAATACGACTTGATTGTCATCTTTTAGTGCAACTTATGCAAACGTTGTTTGGCCACTATAACTAGCTGGATATTTGTATTATGCGTGAGATATTTCTATTTGGGTAGGGCGGTGATGTTATCTGTAAGATTTTTTTAAATGTTTTTTGAATAGGGAAATCTTGAACGACAAGAGCAATAATACATACTGTTTTTATTTCTATAATTTCAAGAATTGCAAAGTACTAACCTAAATTATAATTAAATGATTAATTTCTCATGGTTTGAGTTTGAATTACAATATTTTGAAAGAGTAATTCATCTTGGGTTTTTTTAATTTTATATCTTTGTGCTTCAAAATTGTTTAACTTTAAAATGTAACTTTTAACTTGTCCAATTATTTGCTTTTGTTGCACGAATTCTTTTCTAATAGATATATTAATAGTGTTAATGAAAAGACTTACTGAACAATGAAATTATAGAGTAAAAGACTAATTGGATTTTTAAATTTGCATCAGAAATTTAAATTAATTTAACTTTTTTATTCTGCTTTGATTAGTATAAATCTTGAAAAGTCACGTTTAGTTAATTATAATAAAAATAATTAAATTTATTTTTTTATTTTATAAATAAAAATATAACAAATTAAGCACCTAAATTATGATTGAAAAAGGCTGTTCCTTTTGTTCTGAATAATGTAATTGAATATAATTGTCAAAACAAAAAAATTTATCTTTAAAATACATTTAATTAAAAAAACGAATCAAAATAGTGGATTATTGATTTCACTTATGATTATTCTAGTAAAGAATATGATAAAAAAATTAAAATTTATTTTTTCAAAAACATTTTTATTTTTTAATTTGAAAATTTGGTAAACGGATAGTTTTATTTCAATTATAATTTAAATGGTTAGTATTTTTATTTTTTATTTTGATAATTGTACCATTTATAAAAATGAGAAAAATAAATTTTAATTATTTTTATTACAATTAGAATTTAATTAAAATAAAATTTTATAAGATTTCTATTAAATAGACCAAAATAAACTAAGAAAGTTAATTTGAGCTTGTCAAACTTCTAGTGCAAAATTAGGATTCAATTGATTTTTTATCTTATAATTTTATTACCCAATTAATTCGATTAATACTGTCAACAAATTTGTTAAAAAAGAGATTAGAGATTTGTGTAATAAATGTGTATAATTGAGAGACTTGAAAGTTATGTTTTGAAATTAAATGATTTTAAAGTAAAAATACATAAATTTCTGATATAATATTGTAGTTGCATTTAGTACTAAAAGTGATCACATATCCTGAACAAATCAACTAAAAAATATTTGAATTGAAATCGCGTCGAATTCTATGAAATAAATAGTATATTTGATTTTGTTTCTACATAATTTCTATTTTATATATATATATTAACAATACATATCATTTGTTGAAGTAATTACTCAATTACTTTGATAAGATTCATAACATTAACAATATCTTAATCTTTTTTGGTAATGTCTGACAAATCACTTGAAATTCTCAAAATATTTGTCATCAAGAATAAGCAAAATATAAATTCAAAATATTGAAAAGGTAATAATATAATCTTTTTGAGCTCTTTGCTTTCGGATTTTTAATTCATTTCCAATAGCCACAAGTACTTCAATTGTTGGGTCAAATAAACAAATTAAACTCATCAATGTTCTATAATGAGAACTCCAATATGTTGTTCTCACTCAATTCAATGATACTTCTTGATTCAATTCCCTCCCAGATAAAACTTCACCACCATAAATTCTTTGAATAACTTGTTTAGATTTTTTTTGCCCGAAACATATCTTTACACAACATCAAAGAATTTACTAAATTTTAGATCAACTGAAATTGGTAAGGAAAACAATGAGTATAATATCCAGATTGATTTTTCATCCTTATAAAACTTTTGAGACAATTGAAAATCCAAAAAGAAAGACACGGTCAGCCTATAATTGTTATTCCTTTGAAAGTCATGTTAAGTTGTTAACAACATAATTAATATTGCCATAAAAGAAACAAACAAGTACTAGATTTTCTAGACCATAAATATTTTTAAGATGAGAGAGCACTCTCAAGATTTCAGCATTACCACCGGATAACATGTACAATTATTAATTTTATACATATAAAACATCATAACCATGTCTGCTGTCTCGTTCTGTAACTATACATGAAGAAATGATCTCACGTCAACACTCAAAATCATTTTTCATTGACAAAGTTTCTAAGACATTTTTCATGCAGCGCTAGCGTTTGCATGCACCAGCAAGAAATTAAAAGGAGCCTTGATTACCCACAGATACACATATACGCCCGATTACAAACTTGCATAATGTAGCAGTTGCAGCATGTTCCACTTGTTAAAGTGCATATGATACTACTGTTGTGTATCCCAAGTTCAAATCTCCCTTCCCACTTATAACTAAGGCGGGGAGGGATAATGTAGCTATCTTAATAAACAAACTCTCACGCAAACAGATAAAACTGCAAAAAAACTTTCAAATCAAAACACGGTAAGAACCTGGAACACAAACCTATCTTGGCTCAAAAACAAATGGAGCATAGTCTGTACCATAAAGGATTATTCGAAGCTTTATATCTTCATCGCTGCTGGTCTCACAAGTCCCAACCCTGAACCACTACCTAAATGCTTGAAGTCTCTTGCTACGAGATTATCCCCATGGGCAGCAAAGCCTGTTCCACCCTTGTTCAAGTTCACCAAATTCCGCTCCTTGCATGGTTTGTTGCAAACCAGACAAACTTTATCCACCAGCATAAATTTGTCAGCACACTTCTTGCAAAAGACATGTCCACATGAGCTGAGTGCCACCAGTGAGAGTGTATTAGTGAGAGTTACCTTGCAGCTGGGGCATACATAGGTCTTATCAAGAGAGCTGGATTTATTCGTCTCATGATTGTCTTCAGTGAGATATATGGGGAAAAGGCTTTTCATCTTAAGCTTTTCCTTGCCTTCTGGACAGATAGTGCTATTGGAGGGGGCATCTATTTTAACCGGAGCTTCAGGTGTAGCAGAGGGTAGCCAAAATGCTTTCATTGTCCGAAGTGCTTCCTCTTCATAGGAAGTGACCTTCACACTGTTTGCCCCATGGAAACCATTCTTGTCTCGGCTTTGATTTCTATCACTGTATTGTGGAACTGCACCATGGTTTTGCTGATCAAATGCATCCAATTCTCTGGCTTTCTGCAACATTATTTTCTCTTCCTCCTCCTCTTTCTCTTGCTTCTTCTGTGCTTCATGAGCTGCTAGCTTCCTGCCAGGTCAGATAAAAGCTCGCTCCTTATTGCAGCATAGGCGATGTATATGATAAATGATGTGAACACAATGCCAAAACAACTAAATAAGAAATGCAGAGAATACTCTCTTCCAATGAAGTAAAAGAATGGAGTTTGAATGGGCTCACTCATCCTAAGCAATTATCCTGAAAAAAATTGTCAGATGAACCTTTTCCCTCTAAACCCAACTCATGAAATAGAAAGCCTAGCTAACCTTTTCACATCACTTTCTTTTCATAAAAAATGCACAAACAGGCCTATCTCAAGTGTGTAAATTTGATTATCATAGTCTACAACCTTTGAGATAGGGCTCCTAAGTTTCTACCCATAAGCCAGAGGTAGCTACCTATTTTGTCCATTATGTCCAAACAAACACAATCACCAATCAAAATAAAAAATCAAGCCTGGGTTGAAGACCAATAACTTTTCTTAAAATGAACACAAATCACGCTCTTGTTACCAAAGATCCTAAGCCCATGTTTGGTATGATGGATCGATAGTTATCTAATGTAATCAAATCAAATTTTTGGCAATGTTTCGTATAATGTAGTCAAACATTGGGTAGAGTAATCAAATGGAGTTTTAGTTTATAGTTCCATTGAATTTGTTATTTGACTGTATTCCCTTACAATTGATCACACCTTCCTAAACATAGCCTTAGTTCAACAGTTCTCCTGAACGTTCATTTGATTAAATTAGATTCAATTACATCAAACCAGCGATAGCATAAGTCTCTGAGTTGCGCGATGTATTAAGAAACAATAAGAAGAAGAAATCCTAAAACCACATTGCACACCTAGCAGTAGAACTCCCACAGGAAATTGAATGAAAACAAAAAAAAAAATACCTTTGGATATCTTTCTTTTGAGCCAAGAGGCATTCAAGGATACATTCTTTACAAAAGACGTGGCCTTTCTGACACGACATGGGGTCTATAAACGGTTTCAAGCAGAGACTGCAGGCGTCGAATGGCTTAATCGAGTCCTTACCAAGCCTCTCCTTCTGCGTTCCGTATCCCAGCTTCCGCTTCTCATCGTACGTGAAGAATGCTAGATCGTTGTTGTTCTTCGAGTGTCTCTGCGGCATCTTATCGTTTTCCTGCTGAAACCCTTACCGATGAAACGAAACCCTAGAAACTATTGAAAATTGAATTTGATTTGATTTTGGGATTTTGACTACCCCTATTTGACTCTGCAAAAGGATTTGAAAGGGCAGCGGCCTACCAAAAGAAAAGGTAATTGAGATGGAAGAACCGCACGAAAGGAGGAAGTTTACAGAGGAATATGAAGTAATCGGGAGGCGAATTTTCAGTTATATATATATATATATATATATATATATGGAAAAATTAAAACTGCTTATTATTTTACAAATAGAAATGGGAAAATATGGTAAGGTTTAGTGATGTGGCGATGACACAGGTTTAATAAATATATAATAGAATTAATTATTAACTCGTGGATTGTGTAATTTATTTGATATTTGTATGCTTTTGTATTTTATATGTTAAAATTAGTTTTTTTAATTTTTAAAAATTTGTACTTCAATTAATTTTAAAATATAAAATAAGTTATTAATTTTTATTCATTAATTCTGATAATTACAAAAAATTATTGAAATAGCTTCAGTAATTTTATGTATTTGATTTATCAAATACAATTTTTTTTTATGAATAATGTGTCAATAAAAGAATGTAATTTTTAGTTTTCTCTTTTATTTTGATTATACATATATTAGATTTTACTGTCTAATAATTTGAAAATAATTAATTAAATAGTTACTTAGTATCGTCAACAATATTTTATAATATTTTTTATAAAATTGAAAATGATATTTTTCTATAAAATATTTAATTTGTAAAATTATAAAATAGTTATCTATACAATAAATTTATTTTTTGCACAAAATTTTACTTAAAATGTGTTAAAAGTAAAATAATTAAAATAAATTTAGATAACATTCATGAAGTATAAATTGGATTTTTCACAAATTCAATAATGATTAAATGCTTTATATTAAAGCAGAATAAATTTGATAAAGTGTATTATCTATTATCATCCTTAATTACATAATTTTTCAGCCGATGATGCTTTATATAATAATATTAATAATAATTTTAACCTGATTTTTATGATAAAGCTAAAGTCTAAATAACTTTCCTTTTTTTCACATTACTAAAAACTGTCCCAAAAAAAAAAAAGACCAATATATCGTGTTATACAATATAAATTTTAATTTCATATAAAATCAATTAAATTATAAAATAATTATTTTTTATTATTATATAATATAATTATATATTCAATTATTTTGTTTACTAAATGACATAATTGGAAATGTATTATATATTTTTCCTTCTTTCCTCCCATATTTGGTTATCCAAACAAGAAAATTTTTTCTTTATTTTCCTTCTCTTTCTTTTTATCCAAACATGGGGAGGGAAAATAAAATTTATTTTTCTTCTTTATTTTCCTTCCCCCTATGCAATTTTGCCAAACACAGGGTTAGTTACAGGTGGTAAGACTCGGAGGTAGTGAGAAGCTAAAATTGACTTTAGACTGAATAGCAGAGCTTCACATCATTGCAATCGATGGAAGATTTACCAGCGCGCTCAGAGTAAACTTGTGGATCCGTCAACACATCCACCACATTTCAAGAAGCTGGTGTATAATGCGCGGGGTCCTCCACCTCCACTCATTGACCTCAACAACGATTTAACTATCTTCGCATCTCTTGGCAATTCGTCTTTCCCCCTTGCCGTCGGTTGCCGTTGGTGGCAATTCGAAAAGAACAGGATCAATCTATAGAGGTTTAAGGTGGATGGAGTACCTTATTGAGTGCGAGGTCTTCGAAGCATTTCTCCATAAAATGATCCATTTATTGAGCAGACAAGAAACTTGAAAACTTACTCTATCAACTTCGTTTCCAACAAGTATCTTCTTCTCACAGTCCTTGTTTCTGTAGCCCACAAATTTGCTAAGTTGGCAAAAATAACGCGTAAAAACTTCTGTGTCAGAAAGAATCTTTATTCGATCACAAGATTAATACCCAGATCAGATGTTGATAAATAAGTGGAATATCAGCAATATCTAGCAGGAATCTCATGTTTAAAAACTGGTTACTTCAATTTGAGATTAAATCTTCAGAAATTTTGACAAAATTATGAGTAATTAGTGCTTCTGATTGCAAAGATCAAAAGAATAAAAAGAAAAAAACCACCTATTCTTTTTTTTGAAAAGCTTTGAGCTCTAAAATCCTGAGATATAAATGAATAAGCTTAAAATTAGTCAAAATGAAAAAAACAAATGATTCATAAAATAAGACAATAGCAAAAAGTGATATCATAATCAATGACGGAGATTAATTCATTCTTAATGTCAATGGCTAAAATTATACACTATATATCAGGTGCATATAAAATTAATGCATTTAAATATCTTTCATTATAGCAATATGATTAGTCTAATGACTATCTGAAATCTTTTAATTCTTTCATTATATGTATTTATATCATATCTTTTCAGTTCGGTCCGCGCCTTATGTAACAGATTCACCGTTGCGTCTTTTTATTTTATTTTATTTTTATCTGCCTGTTATATATAAATGCATAACGCTCACATTTTTCGCCTTCTTTTTTTTTTCCCCCCCACATCTGGACAGAAATTAAAGTGCCCAAACCCATTACCTAAAGTATTTTTTCATTCCCAAGATCACCATTCTTGGCATCATATGGATATGGAGTTGGGTGTTTAGCCCCATAAGGCCATACCCATTTGGAGTGTGCCAGGAAAAGGTAAATGAGTTGTTCAGTTGTGATATATATATATATATATATATATATATAACGATGCTCTCAATGAATTCTGTAGTGCGAGTATGATTTATTTATTTATTTATTTTTCTAATATTCATGGGGTAACAAGAATTTATTGTTTTGTTTGTAATTTTGTGACATTGGATTTTATGGATTTTCGTAGGAATTGGGATTGGAGATCTTGGCCGCCCTGCAATTTTGATTTGTGCTCCAATCTAATTTTTTCCCTTCATCCATGGGGGTGTCATCTGATAATGTTCATGGACTTGTTTTAGCCATTTCATCCAGCATTTTTATTGGTTCTAGCTTTATTGTCAAAAAGAAAGGTCTCAAGAAGGCTGGGGCTAATGGAACCAGAGCAGGTTCAATTTCCTTATACTTTCATTGCTTTTCTTCAGACACGATCACTTACATCTAAAACTGTATAATAGTTTCCAATTGGCACAAGTGGCAAAAGAATTTGTTTTCTTTTATGAATTTGAGTTTGAAACCTGTGAAAATGTAATCTCTCATAAATTTATGTGCTCCAAGTGACTAAAGAGAAAGAGTGAAAATTATATAATTGTTGTTTGCATGGGAATGCATGTACACAATGTTGTTAAGTTTTGAGCTTTGCATGTATACTTTGAATACTATAATCAAAATTAGTTCAGTTATTCCATTTCAGCAATCTTTATTGGTTAATTTTAATTTGTTTTAAAGTATAATTGTTCATGTGATTATGTGTGAGCAGCTATGGGAGGACATTCATACTTGCTTGAACCCTGGTGGTGGGCTGGGATGATATCTAGTAAGTTCAGCATTCTTTTATTTTAATTTTTTGTCTGAACAAACCTTGTGGTTCATTATTCACATACATATGCACACGTATATATCTGTATACACTGTAAGCAAGGAATACAATTTTGTCATATTTAAAGATTGGGGTTTCGAATTTCATGAATCATTTCAAATGTGCAGATGCAGATTTACTTTCTTGAACACTGAAATTACACCATTCCCATAATCAATGCTCAAAATTAGCCATATAAAAATTTGCTTAGCCATTTGATTATAGTTGATATAGGTGAGCAGTTAAAGATAATATGGCTTATTATATTCTATAGCTCAAAAAGGCAATATAATATTTATACTAACCATATCCATGGAGGAAACATTACTAAATAAGCATTATATAAACTGAGGCACAAAGCATATGCTAATTTCCTTCTGATATCTGACTGTTCCATGCATGTCTCCAACACTCGCATCTATTAAAAGTAAAACACTTCCAAGGTTTTTAGAAGAAGCTACACAGTTGTACTTGGTAATAGAATCAATTGACTAGGGCTTTTAGTCCTATGCTAAAAAAACAATATTTTGGCTCCTAATAGCGTTCTTAGTGTTTTTGCAATGGTTAAGGAATTCTGTCGATTTATTTTAATGCTGATATGTGTTTTTGTAGTGATTGTTGGGGAAGCAGCTAATTTTGCAGCTTATGCATTTGCACCTGCAATTCTGGTCACACCCTTAGGAGCTTTAAGTATTATTTTCAGGTATTATCTATCTTTCGATCGAAATAATGCAATGAAGAAATGTTTTATCACTTTCTCCTTTCATTTGGTGTATATGTATGTATGCCTGTCCAGTTGTATGTCTTTTATATTCAGTGACTTGTATTTATAGGTGTGTGAGAAGATGGGGATGCGGTAGAATAGGTGCATGCGTATGGATGAATAGTGTGTTTTCTGATTAAAACATTATTCTGCAGTGCAGTGCTAGCCCATTTCATTCTGCAGGAGAAATTGCATATCTTAGGTGTGCTTGGATGCGTTCTTTGTGTGGTGGGTTCTGTAAGTATTGTTTTGCATGCTCCACAAGAAAGAGCTATTGAATCTGTGAAGGATGTATGGTATCTTGCCACAGAGCCAGGTATTTAGGAAGTTCTACTGTAATTGCTTGCTTTCAATACTTCAAAATTTCTGCTCAAAGTTTTATTTATTTATTTTTCTAAAAGAAAAGGCATAAATGATTTTTAGATAGAATGGTTTTCATAAAAATCAAAAGCAGAATCAAGTTCTCGACATCATTGTAAGTTAAACGACTAGTAATTCTTTTAGTTTTATCAAACAAAGATATTTTTTGTTTTCAACAGGATTCCTTGTCTATACTGGCATAGTGCTGGTTGCAGTTTCTGTACTCATTTTCCGATATGTACCACTCTATGGACAAACCCATCTGATAATTTATGTTGGCATTTGCTCTCTCATGGGCTCTCTTACGGTTTGTTTATCATCTTTGAAGGTTTTTTTCAAATATGAAATTTCTGTTTTTCTTGATACTAAAGATGTTTTGTGTTTATGTAGGTAATGAGTGTGAAAGCTGTGGGAATTGCTTTAAAGCTGACCTTTTCTGGATCCAATCAATTTATATACTTTCAGACATGGTTTTTCACTGTGATCGTGGTAGCATGTTGCCTTTTGCAATTGAACTACTTAAACAAGGTAAATTTTAGAGATTCTCATTTCTTTAATATAAGATTGAAGTGAAAGTGCTAAATTAGATCCTTATATTGGCAATTCTACACATTCTATCTCTTGTTTCGACTTTTGACATTCACCTACTAAAGATGAGAAATTTGATCCAGCATCTGTTTGTTCGTAAATATATTATGATTAAACATGCCAGATAGAGTAAAGCTTGCCGATAGCCTATGCATTTCTCAATCGTGGGACAATGCATTTTAATTCAACCAAATTTGTAAAATTAAATAGCCAGGAGAATGACGGATCGTTATGAACAGTGATTCGCCATATTCTCTATTGTGTTATGTTCTAAAGAAAGAATGGGAAATAAGTGGTCCTAACTTCCCTATAGGTATTTTTTTTTTTTTAAACTAAACTTTCCTACAGTTCATGGAGGAAATAGTTTGCCACATCTGAGAATAAAAGTGCCTCCAGCACATATATCTTTGAGAAAAAAAGCTAATTTGTTGCAGCAATAGTGAGTGGTTACAAAATCCTATAGATATGTTTGCTTGTCTCCTTAGCTTCCACTTCTTTTTCCTCTTGAAAAGAAAGTTTTGAATAAATTGGAACTTATACAGCTACCATGTATCCTTGTTCATTTTTCTACCTATTGCTTCAAATTTTTTACTCACATACAACCAGCTGCTAATCCCTTTTAGTTGCTTCTTTATTGAAAGCCTTTGATCCCAAATTTTTTCAGTAATTGATCAGGTTAACATACATATTCTACCCCCAGTCAAGTGCTTAACCTAGACCTCTATCAATGCATCTTTGCAGGCATTGGACACCTTCAATACAGCTGTTATATCTCCAGTCTACTATGTTATGTTTACAAGCTTCACCATCATTGCCAGCACGATTATGTTTAAGGTAATATTCTGAGGGTCTTCCAGATTTTCATTTGAGGGTGTGAAGTCTTAAAAGTTGCGTAAATATTAAATGATGAAGTTGCATTCTAATTGGTGCTATTGCATGTTTCGTCGCATGAGATTCACTGCAACTTTTAGAACAGAATAAATTTTGGAATGGAAGTTACAGTGCCATCATACATCATGTACTATAAACCCAAAATTTTATTCAAAAAAGCTGAATTTAGACTTACTGCAAAAATCTCAAACGTAGTGTCTTAAAACCAGTTGCTTACACATTTTCAAGCTTCCCACTTCATAGTAAATTTGTTTACTATGATAAACTTCAGTCCCCATATCATATGATATTTGTAGTGAAGTTTATGTTAACTGACATTAAAATTTTTTTGTTTTTCATTACTTTTCCATTCACTTATATGTATTGTTTGATCATGGTAAAAACATTTGTATGAAATTTCACTAGAGTATAAACGCTCATCTCATAGTTAGGTGTTTTCCTATATTTTTTGGTGACTAATACAGGAATGGGACTCACAAGATGCATCACAGATTGTAACTGAATTGTGTGGTTTTGTCACAATCCTATCTGGAACTTTTCTTCTTCATAGAACAAAGGATATGGGAGATAATCCAAGTGCAGCAGAGGAATCTCCTGTTTTTTCAAACACAAATTCCTCAGCAGCGAATTCTCCTGTTTTTTCAAACACACGTTCCCATGTCAGCTTGAATTCTGGATAGCAAAGTTGATCAAAGTGGTAAGCAGTGTCATGGATAATTTTCAAGTACATATATTAACTTGGTTTGGCATTCCTACTTTCAACATGTGGAGCATCTTTTTGGCAAGCATACAGAGGAAACATTCTGTTTGCTGGTGATAAATATTGTGCTTGTGGATTAGAAATCACAAGACATGGCAAGATGGAAAGTAACATGAACATTTGGAGATTGACAGATGATATGATAAGGGATTCTGATACACTTAGTGACTATTTTCTTTTTCAACTATATTTTTCTTGACAATGGTTTGGTTGGTATGTGCATATGTTGGGTGACCACTGTTTCTTTTTTTTTTTCTTTTTTTTGTTTTGGGCAGCTGTTTTCTGAGATTAGTACAAATGAATTTATACTTGAATTTCAATTTGAAGAATTTCACTTCTCATTCACAATTTGTTCTCTCACCAGTTAGCAGTATATATTTGTTATGCAATTTCTAGTCCAAAATTTCATATGGACTCAAAATCCTTTCTAAAGGCTTTCCTTCCTAATTAGCATAACATTTGCAGTTGGGGTGTAAATGAATTAAGTTTGCTCATAAGCCACTCAAAGCTCGTCTTAGTAAAAACTTATTCAAACTCAACTCGTTTATTAAATAAGCTTTAAAATCAAACTCGAACTCGATTCATTAATTTAACAAGTCAATCTCAAGTTTATCAGTACTTGACTCGCAAGTTTATGAATCAACTCGATAATAAATGTAATTAAATATTTTTATTTATAATATGGATAAAAATGCTTTTTAAAAATGTATTAAAATTTAAAATATATAACAAACAATATATATTGTATATTGTAATTTATATTTATAATGTAATATCTAATTTTTATATCAATATTAATAAATATATTAAGTTTTTAAAATAGAAATCTTATTTTTTAAAAAAAATTATTAGTAATTTTATTTATAATTTAATTCTAATAAAAAATTTCAACTCGATTAAGTTTCGTTTAGAATCACAAGTTTTATACAATTTTGATGATATTCAACTCGAGTTCGACTCGTTTATTAAATAATTTTTAAATACTCAATTTGAACTCTATTTACTTATAGATAAACCAAATTTAAATAAGTTAATGCTAGACTTGATCCTACTCATTTACATCCCTCATTTCAAGTGCATGGAATGAAATCCGATGGGACATGTATGACCCTTGAGTCATTAAAGTCAGAGGCGGATCCACTTGTATTCAATCATTATATTATTAAATTTATTGTCCCAAAGAATAAATAATGTTTAAAATTAATAAATTTAAAATTTTTACTATTTATATTAACAAATGTGGTAAATAGGAGATCTAATAAATATTCAAGATATGCAAGTATATATTAATTTTCTTTCAGGAAAATAACTAATTCATATGTTAAAAATATGATTAGTTAGTATTTTAAATGGTGTTTCATATCATTATAGTTTTCTGTTTTTGTTTTAAATTTTTAAAAAATAAAAACTAGAAAGCACTTTTAAAAGCAATATTTTTCATATGCTTTTTTATATTTGTGAAGAACTATTTTTAAAGAAATTAAAAATCACAAATTCTAGTTCTAAAATCTTGTTTCTATTTTTGAAAAATAGAAAATAAAAATGATAGAAATATGCAGGCTTTGTTTTGTATTTTGAATCCAAAAGTGTGGAGTAAATAGTTAGTAAATATTAAATGGGGTATTGTGGATATTTCAAGTAATAATAAATAATTCTCCTTAAATGAAAAATAATGGAATCATTTATACTTTTAAGACATTAAATTTAGAGTGCAATTAACAATATGTGGAGTACAATTAGCCTCACTTCTTTACTTGTAAGAACATCTTACACTAGCAACTATCTTATTAATAGATATTAGATGAAGCTAGCTAGATTTAATTGCCACTTCTTCAAAATGAAAAAGAGATAATGGGGGAAAATCTGAAAATGAAAACAACTATATTACTATTTATTTTCTTCATTTTTTCGTTTTCTAGTTATTTTTGGGTTATATTTTATAGAAGATAATATAGAAGAAATAGATTCAATCAGAAGTAGCAAATTGATTGAATCAGTCAAGCTTGAATAGAATCATTTTAAATTGTAAGTTGCGTTATGTTATCCAGTGATGTACATAAAGTTTTTATATTTAAGTTTTTTTATCCAATCATCAAATTATTTATAATTTTGATTTTTTAAATATTTAATAAGTTAAATTAAATCATTTTAAGTTAGTAATATTTTTCTAAGTTATGTTTTGATGGGTTAGCAAATCAGTTCAACTTGATATTTTTTAAGATTTCGATTTGAAACTTTTTAAGAAGCATTTGATTGTCAAATTTTTAAAGGAAAATAACTAAAAATGTTAAATTTTAGTATTTGGTTTACCCAAAAATATTATACTCTTGAAAAAATTATATTTTTGAATCTATAAACTTCAATCTTACGTTTCATTCATATGAAATAATACTCTCCATTTTAAGAAGTGGGAAAGTTATTTTCCTTTTTAAGAAGTGCGAAAGTTATTTTCCTATGATTATTGAAAACTGTATGAATGTATATGAATAAATATGCTCTTAATTAATGTAATATATAAACATATATAATTTCGTATATATTTTTATTTACTAATTATAGTTTCTTATTAGTTAAGCCATTTTTTATTTTCTTAAATTTTTATAATTATAGACTATATATTTCAATTATTCACATATTATAGTTATTAAGTACTTTTTTAAAAGAGGATATTGATTTAATATTTTGAAAAATACTTATATTTAATATTGAATTGATCACTGTAATAAATTTATAATTATTTAATATTTTTAAATAATATTTTTATTATTAATTGAATTGATTATTATGATAAGTTTCATTTATATAATATTTTTATATAGATTAATTAAATAAATATAAAATTTCATTAAAAGCATGATGATAATCTAAGTTAATTTTTAAAATTTTTTTGTGTAAAATCCAATACATTAATTTTAAATTTTTATAAAAATCTTACAGTTAACCAAACATAATAATACTATATTTTTAAAATTATTTACTTGCAACTTTACTTAATTCTCATGAAAGTAATTCTAAATATAAATATTAAATTTGAACAATCAAATACCTTATTAAATTATTTTTTTATTTCCTTCAAACTCAACTTTAATCACTTCTTTTAGATGAGTTTAAATCAAATTTTGAAATGAGCAAAAAAATAAATTTCTAAAATCTAGTTAATCACATGGGCAAAAAAATATATGGAAGGAAAAATATGCATAAAATCATATATTCTATCACTTCCCATCCACTCAACAAAAGACACAACTAATTAAATAAAAAAATAAATCTTGGTAAGATGTGCATAAAATGTCTATTGAGCACAAATTATTTGGATAGCAATTTAGCAGTACAAATTATTTCCAATATTCTATTTCTCTGTTTTAGAGAAATACTTTCCTTTTTTTAATTATTAAAGTGTGGTAATGGAAAACAAATTTTAAACTGAAATCTTCTTACTTTTTTTTTTTTTTTCACTCTCCAAGATTCTGAGATATCAATTAAATTAAGTCTAATTGACAAAAATAATTCCATCACCAATAATAACAATATTATTATTATTATTATTATTATTATTATTATTATTATTATTATTATTATTATTATTGGAGTTCAATATAATGTCCCACTATATTATATCTACTAAGAAAAACTCCTATTTTGTCATAAGGATTTTTCAAATAACAACATTTGTTTCTTCTTTATTCCAATTCATAAAAAAAAAGTTTGATTCAGTTGCATGATTTTTTTTTTAAAAAAAGAAAGATTAGATTAATAAAATTTAAATAAAAAATAAATAAATATTTGAACTTCTTGTTCATAGAGATCTCATAAATTGACATTAAACATGCAAGGATTATTTTCAACTATTTTTTTTGTCTTTGATTTGATAGCAATAAAGCAAAGAAAATTTTTCAAACTTTCAACCAATATTGAAAATAATTTTTTAAAAAAAAGTAAAAAAAAGAAAAGAATAAAATCAATGTCCAATCATTACACAATAATTACAATTCACAGCATTTACCCATAGTAACTTCCCAATTTTACCACGCAAGTAACCCGCTGTTACTGTGCCCCCTTCCGATTTCGATCTCTTTTCGTCAAGGGAACCAAAAGAGCTTCTGTTCCGCTGTACGGAACACAAGAAAAAACCTCACTTTCATGTCAAAGTGATCACTTTCCCACAGATTCCCTCATTTTCTCTTATAGTTTTCTCGAGAAAATCCTCCACCACAAACAAATTTCCAGTCCAAATCTCAATCCCCCCACCATAATTCTGCTATATCCACCTCAAGGTAAGCTCTAATCTCTCTCTGCCGTACTTCAGTTTCGTTCATTTCGACATCTGGGTAGCTCTGGATTAGGCTTCTTCTTCTATGAAACGCACCTTTTAGCATGTAATAATCTTGGGTTATCATTATTCAAGAACTAAGTGTAGGTTCGGTGGTGTTGGAATTTATTTTCTTATTGATATTGGTGTGGTGTCTGATGGTGCCGCCGCGGAGGAAGAAATGGACAGAAGCGGAGGAGAAAACCCTAATTGAGAAATATGGGGAGATGGTAACTGATGGAACGCTAGCGAAAATGAAAACTAGGGAGAAGAAATATAAACCCATTGCTTTGTCTGTGAATTATGTGCATCATGTTAGGGATCCTATAAGTTATCCTTGGCAATGGACATGGAAAGATGTATCCACCAAGGTGCAAAACATGAGGCACCAATACTTGCTTGTTAAGCAGAAGATAAAGAAGCCTGAGTTATCCACGGTGGACAATTCAGGTGGTGGAGAATGTAATGTGGATGAGTTTGATTGGGTGGAGGGGCTTACGCATTGGTCAAATTTTTTGTTGTATAAGGAGGTTTTTGGGGATGTGCCTATGGCTTATAGTTCTAATGGGAGTAATGGGAATGATTTATCGGTGGTGTTGAATGAGGAGAGGGAAAATGGTGGGGGGTTGTTGGGAGTGGGGAGAGGGATGGAGATTGGGGAATTTGGGCAAATGGGTAATTCGGGAGATGGGGATTTTGTTGGGATCGATGGTGGTGAGAATGGGATGTTGAGTTTGGGATTTGATTATGAAAGAGAAGAGGCAGAGGAGAATTATAATGGTAATGATCGAATAAGGGAGGAAGGTGATGACGGTTTCATGTATGAAGAAGTGGATGCGAATGTGTCTAATTTGAAGAAGAAGAGGAAGCTGTTGAAGGGATTGAAGAAGAGGGTCTTTGGGTTCCTTTCGAACCAAATGGGGCAGTTGAGGGAAATGGAGGCTCGGTTTGAGCAAAATGAAGCGGAGAGAGAGCATGAGAGGCAGAGGAGGGAGAATGTGCGAATAGAGAGAGAACAAGAATGGGTATGGAAGTTGGAAGAGAGGGAAAAAGAGAGGGAAGAAAGGGAAAAGGCTAGGGAAAAGTTGAAGTGGCAAAGATATCAAGAATGGGAAGCCATGGAAAAGGAGTGCAAAGAGAGGGAAAGAAGAAGAGAGGAGGAGTTGATTCATGAGAAAGAATGGGAGGAGAGGATGAACAGGAGGAGGTCAGAATGGAAGAAGAGGATTGATGGGATGCTAAATCAACACCAAGCAGAAATGGGACAGATTCAGACCCGCATTCTTCATGAGCAGCAGAATCTTACTAGCCAATTGCTTGGAATTGTTTCTCAGTGGACTAGTCATCCAACTGGGCTCTCAGATCACACTGGCGCTAGTAACCATTATCTTTCACAAATGATGCAGAATTTGCACCATGTGAATGGTCTGGTACATGAAGATGCCAGGGTTGATGGAGATACTCAAGATGATCAATTTATTGTTGATGGATGATGTCTTTTATCAACATCATCATCTGCTTGGTGAGACTTAGTAACAAGGAATTTGCTTGGTGACAAGTTGTAAAGGTCAGAGAATTATTAATTGCAATTTACTATGTATTCTTGATTACATATGCTTGTATATCTGTCTGCTTAGTGCAAATTTTAGCCAATAAGGAAGATATTTATTTGTTTCCATTTTCCCTATAACTATATTTGTTAAATATAAATCCACTCTTTTTGGCTATGGCATTAGGACTATTTATGTATAAGTACGTGTCTTACCTTTTTTTCCTTTCCTCTTGTTTTATTTACTTTGTTATGCAAGCTGTAACAGGCAAGTGAGTGTAATGAGTTGAAGAGATGGAAGGTAGAGTTCAAACATGCATATTGTGGAGGCAATAGGCAACAATATCAAAAGAACTATTCCCTCTGTTCCAAAAAGGTTGTCCACTATTCCTTTTGAGGATGTCCCAAAATACATGTCCACTTTCATTAATTATAATCAATTTTCCTAATTTACTCTCGTTAATTATTAAACTAGTAAAATACATTTATTTTCTCATTAAATATAATTAAGGATATAAATGAAAAATGTATTATAAATTGTGAGTTGGCAAAATATTAAATATATTTTCTTAAACAATGTGAAAAATGGTAGGTGACAATGTTTTGAGACAGAGGGAGTAAAATTCTACACTGATAATACCATCTGCTTAATGCCTATATTGAGAGAGAAACCAATTGGGCTACTTCCAATCAATGTTTTCTTATTCATCATTCTAAAAGCATGTTTGGCATTGCTATTGTAAAAAGCTATATTTGTTTGTTAAACTACAATATTTTTTAAATATTGAGAATGTTTTTAGTTGTTCATGAAAGTAGTTTAGTTACCTTATCAACATAATTCAATATCTATTTGCAAAAACTTCAAATATGAGCTTTTTTCACAATCAATTGTTATCTCACGAAACTCTTATCAGAAAAATTATATTATCAACCGTGTACTGTACTCTTCTATACTATTATAGATGGACAGTATATGGTACTTTGATATGTTGCTACAGCTTGAAAGTGGAGTTGAAGTCCAATTTGTGGGTGAGAGATATTTAGCAATTATTGAGACTTATTAAAGTAAGATTGTTATCACAAACAAGGAGCCATGGGCTTCTTGCTGAATGAAAAAGTATGGTTGTCTAAGATTTAAATCTATAGCCTCAGCTGCTTATGGCACCACCACAATTTGAAGACAATATCAAACTTACCCGCCCTTCTAACTCTTCCTCTTCGGTTCAATCTCACTTCCTATCTCTCCCTTTCCCCTTGACCTGGAGTTTGGGCAAACTTGAAGATTCCTCTTCATGTTTTTATTTATTAGAGGAATCCCTTGAGAATTTCTCTCACTCTCTCCCTATCCTTCTCAATGAGCGTAGGCAAACTTGAAATCTCCCTTCAGGTTTGTGCCTTAGAAAGGGATTCTAAGAGAAAAACGCAAAGTTGAGGTGTTTTAGGCAAGCGGAGTTAGAGAGCAGCACCCCGATTTCTTTAGCTTGAGAGGCGTGGAAGAGTATGCCTAACAATGAAATTTTGCATGGAGGCTGTGAAAATCAGGTACCTTTTAATATCATTGTCATTGAATTTGAACTATGCAGATATAATCTGCCTTTATCCCTTCTTTTCATTTTCGATGCTGATAATGATTTTGGCTTGGTTGCTTTCTCTTTATTGTTTTTATTTCGTAGAATAATAGAATTCTATATTGTGGGTGGGGACTTTCAGATTTCAGGTATAGCACAACTTGGGAACAAAGTATGTCTAATCATATTTACAAAGAAATGCTATGCTATTAATAGCATTCATTTTGTGGTTTGTTTGCTGGATATAAAATAATAAAATCTGTTTCAGTTTGGAGTTTATATAGAAATGTATTACAGACATCAGTAAAATGTAAATTTTATTGTTTTAGCTCCAAGAAACCAATGTTTCTGTATTTTCTTTGCTTAAAAAGTTTAGGCTAAAAGAGATTGAGGACATAATAATTACATCTGGAACAGTTAGAAAAACATGTATCCTAACTTGCAAAATTACAAAATTAACATGCTCTGGATGCATTCAAGTTTTCTTTCTGTGTGTTCAGGCTTGATGGGGTGCAAGCACAGCACTATCACCTTTCTGCCAAACATGGCCTTAGACGGTTAGACGCATATGCTTGTTTGTTTGCCAAGGTTGAGGTTGGTTTGATTTAGTTGTATTAAGCATATTAGTAGGCTCTTCATGCTCTGGTGATATGTTTCAATTCTCAATATAATAACTCAATTTTGCTGAGGAATTCAGTACTGAAAAACTTTTCACTCAAATTGGGTAAACTAATTGACACTGTAGAAACAATAAAACTGAGAGTAAAAACGTAAGAGGTCAACCAATGACTGAACTTACACTGATCCATGTGAGTTCTTTTTTTGCAAGGTTAATGAGACGTGCTGTAAAAACTGAAAACAACGAACTTAAGGGACAGAAAAACTTAACAAGGGAAGTTGGCTTTTGGCAAGAGTTCTGTTACCCAGAAGAAGAGTCAGTAAACCATCTATTTTAAACCTTTTGTGTTCCCTATTCATTTCAATATTTGACTGGTTTTAGTGAGTAGTCAGCTCAATTTGGCCTGCTTTGACTTTGTGAATTCCTGAACTTTTCATTGACTGTTATCTTTCAAATCTTGATATCCTGTTACATAACAATCTCAATTCTTATCTCTGCAGCTATAGCTACTTGAAGTTGGAGAGTTTTAGTGGCAACTTCCTCAACTATCAATTTCAGTTGAGATTTCCAATTAGGATGATGACTATGTACCTGATCTTGGCTGAACTGAGTGATAAACTCTATGGCTTGAATTTTGTGGTTCTAAAGTAAATGTATACATATGCATTTACTTTTACTTGACATGTATTTACAAAGATTTTTAGGAGAATTATAAAGGTTGATTTTTGGAATTTATGATCCATCAGTGTCACTAGTGCTCTTGGGCATTCATGTTCTTCGGGGTGATAGTGATTAGATTCTATTGTAGCAACAGAAAATGAAGCACCACAATTTTTTGTACCACAATTTTTTGTGTAATTAATGTGACAATAATATAAATGATCATTTTTTTGTCCATAACTAGCCTTATTTTACGTGGCAAGATCATTTGCAATACCTGTGCACTTATTAAATTTTACAGTAAGGATTTGATCATAAATCCGTAGTATCAACGTTCTACACTATTTAACGATTCTTTATGCTGTTTCTCATTTGCATTGCATCTTGGCATACCTTATGAATGTTGAGATCAGGATCAGTCATCTCAGCACAAGAATTCACACAAAGGATTAGGAGCATACCGGTCCAAATGAGCTTCCTTGGCTAGAGTTGTAGGGATGAATATGTAGACTGTTATATCTTTCCTCCATTCAGAATGGAGAAATCTTGGATGTTCTTGAGAATCCAAAAGGTGTGATAATGCTAGATTATGATATTAGAGAGGAATAACTTCGTGGTTCACAGTTTATCTGGTGGTTGACAGTCTATTTTGAGACACAAGAGGTTAGAAAATACAATCCATTAAAAAAAAAAACAGAACTTTAGAACAATCTTCCTTGTATAGGATAAACTTACAAATAAGAAAGATCAAAAAGCTAAAGACCAGAACAAAGAAAGGCAGAAAAGCTTCTTGTGCAGTCTCTTAATTATTAGGTGAAACCAGACTTTCCACATATAACTCTGATTGTGATTCCCTATTCTTATCTACTTTAAATTGCTTCGTTTTCCCTTCTCTTGGATTATACAAGTATATTTCCCATCCATCAGAATCCATAACAAATAATCCATTCTTAGTTAGGCACAAAGGCCTATTGTAATATCCACCAAATCTGTCATGTGGGAAACTGAACAACCTGGTCCAAGATGCTTCAATCCCATTTATATTCAATACCAAAGCCTCAAAACTATTTTCTTCTTTCTCAACAAATACACACATGCAACTTCCTGACATTCCCAAACTCACATGAAGCATGTTTGGGTTAAAATCATAATCTGGTAGTGTTAGGACTTCCTTGAATTTCTCCTCCACCATATCAAATGCAACAACTGTATTAACATATTTTAGACCAATTTTTTTCTCTTCCAACCAATATATAGCTCTATTCCAAAAAATTCCTGACCCTCCATATTGAGGAACTAACTTAATGTCTTCAATTCTTCTCCATATGCCAGTTTTTACCGTGTGAAGTTCAACTATAGTTTCTTCAGCATCATTAGCAGTAAAACGACTAGCGAACAATATTCCATAATCATCTGTAGATAAATTGTAGCCAAGACCATGAATGAACGCTCCATATAGGGGGCCATTAGGCTTAGGCAATTCCCTATGGTCTCCGGTAGTCGGATTCCATAAGAACATATCATTATCAGCAAGCAAACAAACCATCCCATTGCAAGATCCTAGAATTTCCACATAGATAACATCAGGACCCCTTATGATTTCGGGGTAACCAAGCGTTGTTACTGCATTACTGATATAACCATCGGAGGATGATAATATTGATGATGCTTCATAGTTCACAGATTGAGGCGGCCATGTTGAGCGGAGGAGTCTGTGGCAGTTAATATTGTTGTTCGCTGTTCTAAGTTGGAGCCTGGCGAACTCAGGATTGGAGATTATAGAGTGCCATGTTTTGCATACGCATTTGAATTGTATCAAAGGCTTTATTGGTAGCCTCAGAAGGATTTCGACAATGAGTTCCTGAGGTAACTTAGACATGACTAATCTTTCAGCTTGATTTATTTTGGTTGTTGTTGATGCCGAGGAAATTTATATGGCTAAGTGTGGTTTACGTGATTACTTGGTTTGGTTTAGTTTTTTGATTACTTGGTCAATTGTGTTGAATGAAATGAATCAGATTTTTCTTGTGATTACTTGGTCAATTGTGTTGAATGAAATGAATCAGAGTTTTCTAAGTGCGACTTTGTCTACTTCCATCTACTTTTATCAGATTTCGGTGATATTCGGTAAAACTGAAAATTAAGTGAAAAAAAATTTGTTGAATAATTTTAATATTGAAAATTTAAGAGATGAAAGGTGTAGTATTGGAAATTTTAAGAGTTGAATTATTATTGAATTAGTTGTATCAAAATTTCAAAAAAAATCAAGTTTAAGAGATAAGTTTAAGATAAGATAATCACATATTTTATAATAAATTGTCATATAATTTGATTTCAAAATTTAATTATTAATAGAAAGTAGTTGTGATAGTGAATAATAAATGATTCTGAGTGGTAGAGATATTAATTAGTATACCAAAATAGAGTTTTTTTATTACTTAATATTAACAAAAAATTTTCTACTTAATCGTATTAAGTAGTTTTTCTGAAATTAAGTACTTAATAAAAATGTATAATCAAACATACTTAAAATATTAAGAATTTAAAAATATTATCAAACAAAATTTTAAAAAATAAGTATTAAATATTTTAATTTTAAGTGTTTAATATGGTTATCAAACACTCATTTACTCTCAAGTTTTCTCATTATGTCTAAACAGATGAATTGACAATCAAAGTTTTCTTCTTTTCATTTGTTTTTTCAATTTATTCCAATCTGTCAAAAAAAAATATATATAATTACATTTCTATATATCTTAATTATTTTAACTTACTGAGTTCAAATTATAGATAAAACTTGTAATCTTGTAATTCTAAGATAAATATTAGTATAAAACCAAAAATGATCACTGAAAGCAAATTAATTACAAATGACAACACATGAACGTCTATCTATGACAAATAAAAAGAGTAAATAAAAAATATTTTCATTAATTTAGTGAGAGTTATTAAAAATAGGTTATTTTGATTTATTTTTTATTTTACAGCTCATAATATTGATTCAATTTATTTTTTTTAAAAAAAAAAGGTGCAAGGGAGCAACCGCTACAAGAAAGATGTGTAAACGGCAAAAAATAGAGCCCAAAACGGCATCATACGATCAAACATGGAAGGCAGCAAACAAAAACTATGGCTGCCTCAACGACATCAAAGTAAAATTTCCGTCAAACAGGTTGAAAACCTGCTTAATAATGAATTAACGGGCCAAAAGCTGAATTAAACTCGTTGAGCCCATAGTTTAATAGGCCTTTCTTGTTAATTAATTGGCTAAGATAAACGATAAGGCCTTCATAATATACATGTGACATATCCCACGATGGGTTTATATATCTTTAACTCCGGTTTATATTACAACATAGGATTAGAGATTCATCACACATGCAAAAAAAAAAAAAAAGAAAGGACACCTTTTTTTTGAGTTAATAAAAACACATTTATTTTTTTAGAATTATACAAATTCATTTTTTGTAAACTGTAGATTCATTTTGATATAAACTGTAGGTTCATTTTTTTATAAACTGTAAATTCATTTTTTGTAAGTTATATGTTTATTTGGTATAAACTGTAAATTTATTATCAATAATTTATAGGTTTATTTTTTATAAACTACTAGTTAATTTTGATATAAATTGTAGATTTTTATCAGTAAATTATATGTTTATTTTTTATAAACCATATGTTTGTTATTAGTAAATTTTAGATTCACTTTTTATAAATTGTAGATTCATTTTTTGTAAACTATAAGTTCATTTTTTTCTTAAAATTGTAGGTTCATTTTTTATAGTTAAATATTTTGATGTTTTCAATTTCTTTTGTGATATTAAAATTGATAAACGTATAATTTATACCAATTTTTTATGAAAAAAAATAAGTCCATTTTTCTAAACATATGAAACAACAACAATAATAATAATAATGTAATTAAAAATAAAAAAGATGTATAAAAGCATAAATATGTATATTTAAAGTTAAAAAAAAAAAGAAGTTTGTTAAACAAAATAAACAAAACAATAATATTTAAAGAAAAAAGTTGTAAAAAAAATAAAAAAAACAATAATTATTAAAGAGATTTCCATATTTTTTGCAAAAAAAAAAACTAATTAAAATATGAATAATTAAATGACACAAGAAAAATAAAAAGTTTAGGGGATGTGGGGAAGAGAGAGAGTGCAATAGTACTGTGATAATGTTGCTTTAAGTTGGCTCGAAAAAGAAATAATAAATCTTTTTAATTATAGTTAAAATTAAATAAATATTTTAATAATTCTAATGTTTAAAAAAATTAAAAATGATAGAATTTTATTTCGATTAATTTTTTAAATTATCTATTTTAATGAACTTGTTCTTACTTACCATAATTATTATATATGAATATTACCCTTACCGTTCAAAAAAAAAAAAAAAAGAAGAAGAACACTAACCCAACAACAATAACAATTAAATTATAAAATATATCTAAATAATTATTTTTCAATAAAAATTAAATTATAAAATAATTATTTTTTATCATTATACAATCCAATTATATATCTAAATATTTTCTTGAATAAAAGGTAAAATTGAAAATTTATGAAATTAATATTTTCCTTTTCTTCCATATTTTGTTTTTCAAACGAGAGAAAATAAATTTATTTTCCTTTCTCTCCATTTTATCCAAACATGAGAAAGAAAAATAAGGAAGAAAAATAAGTGATAGTGTATAGTGAATATATAATAAATAAGTATAATAAAAAATTAAAATTATTTATTAAATAAAATAATTTTTTTAAAAATAAAATTTAATCTTTTTAATTAATAAAGCTATAAAAAAAAAAGAATATTTGTTGCACTTCTAGATATTATTTACATATTGTTTTATTTTTTAATTAAATAATTTATGCTTATTTTTTAAATGATAAATTTTGTTTATTAATCTAAAAACCATGATCAATTACATTATTAAAATGACAAAAAAAATTAATTGTTTTTGTTATAATTAAAATTTAATTAAATAAACTTTTATAAGATTCATGTTAATTAGATTAAAATAGTTAAAAAAAATTTACACTTATTTAAACTTTTCATATAAGTTTGAGAGTCTATTTGATCTTGTATCTTATGATTTTATTACTTAATTGATTCTTCTATTGATCATTTATCTTATGATTTTATTGCTTAATTGATTCTTCTATTGATCATTTATCTTATGATTTTATTACTTAATTGATCCTTCATTAACACTGTTAACAGATTTGTTAAAAAAGAGAGTTTAAGTAACAAACACAAATAATTGAGGAAATCGAAAATTACATTTCAAAGTTAAAAGGATTTTAGAGCAAAAATACATGTAATATGAGAGGTCTGAGATGAATTATTCCAAACTAAAATTATTAAATTTTATTAATGAAGGAGAGATTTTATATTGTTAAATATTAAATTTAATTTTTGAGTGTATATACATATTTTATCACATGTAATACATAAAATTATATATATATATATATATATATATATATATATATATATATATATATATATATTTCCATTCAAATTTTAATTAGAGTTACTCATATATTATTTAAACTCATTTTAAATCTATATAATTTTATATACTTCAATTCTAGTTTACATAATTTTTTTAACTTTAAATAATAATTTATATTATTATAAATTTAATAGCATTATAGAAATATTTTAGTATCCATTTTTATTCAGATTTCTTAATATTATAAAAATATTTTTACATATAATTAATAATTTACATAAATGAATTTGACAGCAAGTATTTATCTTACTGTTTCAAATCTAAAAATGAACAAGCATTTATCTTACTCTTTCAAATTCACAATTATTTCAAAAAATTCAGTCATTATTGTTCTTTTCTGGTCATAAAATATTTAAATAATATAATAATAAATTATATAACGTAGGTTAGTATATATTTTAATAAAGAATAATTTAACATATAAAAAAAATCCTTTTTCTAGAAAAGGTATAAAAAATAATAAAATTTAAAGTTGAAATATTAAGAAATTGCAAAGTGTAGTGTATACAGAGCATGTTTAGCATTACCATTGAAAAAATCTGATTCTAAGGTGAAAAAATTTTTCTCTTAATTTATTATAATTTTTTTCCAAATAAATTTTATAAGTACAAAATTTAATTAAAAAAAATTATCTTTTGAAGATTTTATGAATAATAATTTTTTTACTTAAAAAAGTTATATTAAAAAAAATCTATAATTATACATGAGAAAGAAATTTTTTTTATTTTTTATCTCAAAATTAATTTTTGTTTATCGTAATGCCAAACATGCTATAGGGACGCCATTTTGTGAGCTCCATTATCTGACATCAGTTAGTAGTCATCAATACTCATCACCTTGGGATATGAAATAGACACGTGTGCAAATTGCAGTCGTTTAATTATCATTAAAAAAAAGAATCAAATATATCATCACATCATCAAGGCCTTAAAAAGTTGACTGAGTCAATGGATTATTAAGATAAGAATGTATGGTGATGATGCCTTTATCTAATTAACTAATTAAATATATCTTCAAGTCATCAAGGCCTTCAAAAGTTGAATCAGTTAGTGGGTTATTAAAAAGAATATATGGTGATGATGTCTGTATCTAATTAACTGATTATCAGTCTAAACTTAACTACTCGCCCACACGAAAGTAGATACGAAAAAATAATATTTTTTAAAAAATAAAAAAATAAAAAATATGGTGAACATAAAATAATATATGAACATATTTATAAATATTTTTTTATATATAATAAATATTAAAGTAATTAATTATGAGATTATATAAAAAATAATTATTTAAATCAATATTAATTATAAAAAATAAATAAAATTATAATAATTAATTAAATATTTTAAAATAAATATTAATTGTCTATAAATTTTATAACTAAAAATTAACAATAGAAAGAGCCGTATTTTTTAAGTGGAAACACGTTTTTTAATTTTTTAAAATTGTAGAAATATGTCTGAAACTTTTCTAGAGAATTTCGATGAATTTTCAAAAAAAAATATTTTCAAAACTTAAAAACATTTTTCTCCAAAAATTTGTGTGCATCATATTTTGATCCACAATGTAATAATAAGGATCAATTAATGTGAACTTAACCAAAGAGAAATATTAATTGAGTTTAAATTATCGAATTTCCACATTAATTATCATTTACTCATGTGTGGACCAGAAAATATTTTGTTTGAAACTTATTATTCTTCTAGTATTATTTTGACTTTCATTAATCTAATTAAAGCATCTACTCAAATTTTCACATTGCGGTCTTGTTTGTGAAGAAAGTGCTAATCCTTTTCATTTGTTGATAAATATAAATTAAACGTGTAGCTACTAAAACTCCATTTGTTATATGAAAAATAATTTATTTCAAAAAATATTTTATAAAAAAATATGTTTTGAGTAATATAGTTTTTAGTATTTGAAACACATTATAAAAATAACAATTTTTTATTTATAAGATTATTAATAAAATCTAGACTATAAATATTTTATATTTATACTATCTATTATTTAATATAAAAAATATATTAAAAATACAATTTTTTATATTTATACTATCTATTATTTAATATAAAAAATATATTAAAAATAAATTTTTTTTATAGATTTCACCTATCACTAGCGACCATTTCTAGTCGACGATGACTGGTAATAGTGGTAAAAAATGACTAATAATAATAAATACATATATTTATATAATTTATTTTTTATTTGTATGCGTTTGTCAAAATCTGAAAAATGATTTTTTTATTTTTTAGAATAATAAGTAATTTTTTTGAAAAGTTACTTAATTTTTCTTTTAATTAGAAAAATATTTTTTATTGACCAATTTTCATGGATGCATTAAATAGAAAAAATTATAAAAAATAATTTTCTAAAAAATATTTCCACAAAAGAAACGATCCTAAACCATTATTTCTATTCACTTGAAGACAATAATATCTCTTTACTTGGCAAATATTCAATGTGTAATTATGGGCAGCTCACAATTTAAAATACCAATGGGGAAAAAAAAAAGAAGAAAAGAGTATGTGCTTCTGGAGGAGTACCCATTGAAGACGGAAGTTTGAGTTTGACAGCAGATAGCTAAAATATCTTTTGTTTCTAAAACTAGAGAACCACAAAAAAAAAATATATATTGATCACTTATACTAAAAATAAATATTCAAACTCTGCATTTATCTAGATTTACATAGAGATAATAAATACACAGAGTCGGGTTGGATGGTATTTAAATCAAATTAATCTCAGATTAATTCATTTCAAAGTCTTTTTTTTATATATATATATATTCAAGTTTCATCATTTCTAATTATATGCGATTTTTTTATATTCAAGTTTCATCATTTATAATTATATGCGAACCAAGTCAGGTTATTAGATTAAAGTGCAAGAAGTATAAATAATTTCTGATCATTTTAAAATTTTAATTTAAATTAATTTAAATCAACCTACATAATTGATCAAATCAATTTCAGATCGGAGTGAGTTTTTCTAAATAAATTTTTGTTAGATTTTTAAGTCGGCTCAAGAATTTAACCTATTTGTTAGTTTCCCAAAAAAATATTTTATGAGTAACATAATTTTCTAATATTTGGAACGCACTTAAAAAAATATTAATTTTTTTTAATTTATAAAATTATTACTATAAATACTTAGTATTTATATTATCTATTATTTAATATAAAAAATATATTAAAAATAATATTTTTTATAGATTTCATCTATCATTGGCGACCATTGCTAATCGATGATAATCAATGACAGTGAGGGTGGCC
Source organism: Omphalea diandra (assembly GCA_949677035.1). Lineage (NCBI taxonomy): Eukaryota > Viridiplantae > Streptophyta > Magnoliopsida > Malpighiales > Euphorbiaceae > Omphalea > Omphalea diandra. The sequence goes on along the minus strand of CATIWR010618230.1, from coordinate 34,411 downwards.
AAGAATAACTAATAATAATAATTATAAATACATTATTTATATAATTTATTTTTTTATTTATATGAGTTTGTCAAAATTCGAAAAATGACTTTCTATTTTTCAAAACAGAAAGTCATTTTAGTTTTTTCTTTAATTAGAAAAATATTTTAATTGATTAATATTTTTAAATGCATAAAATATAAAAATTATAAAAAAATATTTTTCCGAAAAATATTTTATGCAGAACAAATGAGCCTAAGCCATTATTTCTATTCACTTGAAGACAATAATATCTCTTTACTTGGCAAATATTCAATGTTTAATTACGGGTAGCTCACGATTTAAAATACCAATTAAAAAAAAAAAGAAAAGAAAAGTATGTGCTTCTGGGGGAGTACACATGCAAGACGGAAGTTTGAGTTTGACAGCAAATAGCTAATATATATATATATATTGATCACTTATACTAAAAATAAAATTCAAACTCTGCATTCATCTAGATTTATATAGAGATAATAAATAGATAAAGTCGGGTTGGATGGTATTCAAATCAAATTAATCTCAGATTAATTCATTTCAAGTTTTTTTTGATATTCAAGTTTTATCATTTTCAATTATATGCGAATCAAATCAGGTTATTAGATTAAAGTGTAAGAAAAAATAAATAATTTATGATCATTTTTAAAATTTAATTTAAATTAACCTACATAATTGATCAAAATTACTTTCAAACTGAATTGAGTTTTTCTGAATAAGTTTTTGTTAGACTTTTAAGTCGACTCAAGAATTGAACCTCTCAATTTTAAAGCATGTTTGACATCCTTACTGGAAAAATGCAATTTAATTTAAGAAATTATTATGTTTTTAAATTCTAGAAACATTTTATCTACTCATAAGGATAATATAATTAATTATATTATTAACCTAATTTAATAAGTATTGGCAGAATCTTTAAAAATTAAATTAATTTTTTTAATTTATAAAATTTATATTAAAAATTATAATAATTAATAATTTTCAATTTTTACTTGAAAATTAGCTACTGACAATAATACTATTAAATACACCTTAAATCGCATAGACTAATTGTTATATGTGCCTAGTTAGTTAATGAAACAATAGTAAAGAATTAGTTGTCTTTTACTGGTAGATGATCCATCTCAATCCCTATAATTGAAAAAATTGAAAAAAAGAAAAAAAAAAAAAAAGCATACTAAATCTATCAACTGATGTCATGATGTAGGAAATTTCTTCATTCATTAAAATTAGCAGTCCATTGATTTATTTTTCTACGATTACAAAAATATCAATCATTATATTAAAATAACTAATAAATTTTTTAATTTTTAATCCATATATTAAGAAAAAAAAAGGGCAAAAGTAAACATTTATTTTAATTTGTATTGTCAACATGGGTAATATCTTGATTCATTTTTTTCTACAATTGGATAAAATATCAATCATTATATTAAAATAATAATTTAATTTAATTTTTAATTCATATGCTGGGGGAAAAGAAAATAATAGAAGCAAGTATTCACTATAGAGAAAATAAATAAATTAAATGATTTTTTACATAATGACTATAATATTCAAATGATACTTTTTTTTTATTTTAAAAAGGACAGAAAAAAGAGTAAATTCAATATATTTTCTTCTCCTAATTTTTAAATGTGGAGATAATCAATTTTTATGAATTCCGTGGCGTTATGGAAGTACATTATTTCTTTTTAGATTTTCTTTATGCTTTTAATTAGAGTTATTTTTTGGTATATCAAATTTTAAAATTCTCTTATTTATGATAAAGCTAAATTATAAATAAATTTAATGTAGTTAATTTTAAATAAATAAAATTTAATATTTTATGTTAAAATGTCTCGACTATATAATAAAATTAGGCAAAAGGAATGATTCATGGTTTTTTTTCATTTTACCTACTAAAACGCGGAATAATTGAAGGCCATAATTCTAGAAACGATTACATGGGCCCCGTTTTTTCTTCTTCAAACGATTAAAGCATGTTGGAATAATTTTTTTTTCTATTTAATTAAAACTAAATTTGTTTTTGAAAATTTTAAAACACAATCATTATTATTGGCTTAGTATATTTAGATAATAAAAAAATTCCTTTATAATTTGCAACCAGAAAAATTCAATTTTAAATAATTAAAAATAAGAGAAACTCTTTAATATTTATAACAAGAAGAAAATTTGCTTCAAGCCTAGTTTATAATCACTTATAATATAATTTAATATATCTTTTCAAAAAATAAAATAAAATATTTATTTGTTTTTATATTTTATAAGATAGAGAAATTTTATTGATAGAATATATAAAAATAAAATATTTTCAAAAAATTGAAGAACTAACATACAAAATATTTCTAATTGAAATAAAAAATATAAATGTAAGAAAATAATTAAAAAATAAATACAAAATTTTTAAAAAGTTTAGCGATAATGTCCCCTACTTGTCCCTTTTGAATCTGCCCCTGTACATAGACCAATGCTGCAGCTAATAATTAATTAATTAATCAAATTCATTGTCAGGAAACCGTGTGTATGTGTCCTATTCTATGGTTTTGTGATTTAAATTAGTGCTTTTGCTGACTTTCTCTCTTTAAGAATGGAATCCCACAAATCCACGTATTTGCTCATTCAAGTTCCTCAACTAGTTTAAGGTCATGTTTGGATTTATTTAGAGATGGGAACATGAAAGCATTGACTTGGAGATTTTATTATTATACTACAAGTAATAGTATATGCCCATTACATGGCAGAGCATATTCTGGGGTTTGCATGGTAGAAATTCACATAAATAGATCCATTTTTCCTGTTGTGTTCCCTTGGACATCATCCATCTATAAGATATTGTCACAAGCAAAACTCTCTTTCTGTTGGAGATTCAGTCATCACTTTTAAGTATGTTCTACTTACAATTTACAGTAAGCTAGGTTAATTTTGTAGTTCTCTGAAGTTTGCAAGTGTAAAACTTGAGTATGATTTCTTGTTTCTCAGTCAAATGGCCACATACTGATTGCTTAAGTGACTAACTCAATAACCATCAGATCAAGACCAATACCATCATCATATAAGCACTACTTATGTCTTCAGTGTGTTATTCTTTTGCAGGAAAAATCTTCATATTTTGAGGAAAGAGGGCTAGAACCTGTATAGCAATGGCTAGACAGCTGGGGGTGCTGAATGCACTTGATGTAGCAAAGACACAGTGGTACCATTTCACTGCAATCGTTATTGCTGGAATGGGTTTCTTCACAGATGCATATGACTTGTTCTCCATTTCTCTAGTTACTAAACTACTCGGTCGCATATACTACCATGTGGACGGAGCACCAAAGCCTGGAACTCTGCCTCCAAATGTTGCAGCAGCAGTTAATGGTGTTGCCTTTTGCGGTACTTTAGCAGGCCAGCTCTTCTTTGGTTGGCTTGGTGATAAATTAGGCAGGAAAAAGGTCTATGGAATGACGCTAATGCTCATGGTCGTATGTTCTGTTGCCTCAGGACTTTCTTTTGGTCACTCTGCAAAGGGTGTTATGGCCACACTCTGTTTTTTCAGGTTTTGGCTTGGTTTTGGTATTGGTGGTGACTATCCTTTGTCGGCAACAATCATGTCTGAATATGCTAATAAAAGGACTCGTGGGGCGTTCATCGCTGCGGTGTTTGCTATGCAAGGATTTGGGATTCTTGCCGGTGGGATTGTTGCTTTAATTGTGTCATCTGCTTTTGATCATGCCTATAAGGCCCCTACATATGAAGCTGATCCTGTAGGCTCAACAGTGCAGCAGGCAGACTATATCTGGCGCATTATTTTGATGTTTGGAGCTGTTCCAGCAGCCATGACTTACTACTGGCGAATGCAGATGCCTGAAACAGCTCGTTACACAGCACTTGTTGCAAAAAATGCAAAACAGGCCGCCTCAGACATGTCTAGAGTCTTGCAGGTGGAAATTGAAGCAGAAGAGCAGAAGGTAGAGCAGATATCTCAAGACCCATCAAACTCATTCGGCCTTTTTACTAGAGAATTCGCCCGTCGGCATGGACGTCACTTGCTTGGTACTTCTGTCTGCTGGTTCTTGCTAGACATAGCGTATTACAGCTCAAATCTTTTCCAGAAAGATATCTTCAGCGCAATAGGTTGGATTCCACCTGCACAAACCATGAATGCAATTCATGAAGTATTTAGGATTGCAAGAGCACAAACAATTATTGCCTTCTGTGGTACAGTTCCTGGATACTGGTTCACAGTGCTCCTTATTGATCGGATAGGGAGGTTCATCATCCAATTAATGGGATTTTTCTTCATGACTGTGTTTATGTTTGCTCTGGCTATACCTTACCATCACTGGACATTGAAGGCTAACAGATATGGGTTCTTGATCATGTACTCACTGACATTTTTCTTTGCGAATTTCGGTCCGAATGCAACTACATTTGTTGTGCCAGCCGAGATTTTCCCAGCAAGGCTGAGGTCTACTTGCCATGGAATATCAGCAGCTAGTGGAAAGGCTGGGGCTATAGTAGGTGCATTTGGGTTCTTGTATGCTTCCCAAAACAAGGACCCTGCAAAGACTGAAGCTGGTTACCCGCCAGGAATTGGCATGAAAAATTCACTTATCATGCTTGGTGTGATCAACTTCTTTGGAATGTTGTTCACTTTGCTGGTGCCAGAATCTAAGGGAAAATCTCTTGAGGAGTTGAGTGGAGAAAATGATGATGAGCCACAGGATGCCTCTTCCATTAGGACAATGCCAGTATGATCTGTTGTATCTTAGTTTCATTGCGAGAACATTAGTGAAATGCAATATTAATGTCGTTCTCAACTTTTATTTTGTCTCAATTCTGTGTATTTGATAATCATCAAAATATAATGCAATATTAGTTTCTTGTAACTTTAAATAAGTCATAAATTATGTATGCAACTTTCTATGTTCGTAACAACAATTAAGAGTATTCAAATGTATAAAATCTAGCATATTAGATTATAGAAAGGATCATATATGTAATTTTTTATTCTCGTCAACGTAAAATTATAATCTATAATACAAAAAAAAAGTTTAAGGAACTCTTTATTCCCATTAACAGTAATTAGCAAGAGGAAAAAAATTGTGAATTATTTACTAAGCAATTTCCTGCATTCTGCCTCTTGGTGACTGGGATTTTGGAGAAAACCATTGACCTTAACAAGGATGCCACCCTCAAACTTAGCTAGGTCCTTATCAATTTCGTTTTTCCAATTAATCAAATCTCAATTGAATATTTGATTGTTGGTGGTGGGAAGAGTTGATTCTACAATGACATTATTTTCACAAATTAAAATACCAATAAATCCATACTGGTCCAACAGAATGATTTAAGCAGGAAAAAACCAGCATGATGGACACCAAACTTTTGAATTTTACGCCCCCATGTGGAAACTTTGATAGATGGTTTTTTGCAGATTTTTTTTTCTAAGTCTATTGTTTTTATTTAATATAAACCAGATCAATTAGTCCATCCTCTTGGATATTTTAGATGTATAAATAGTATTAATAACAATGACGAAATTTGGTTGAAATCCCTAGCCAGATTTTTGGTTATAGTGGCCAGCTGAAATATTACAATTTGGTTGAAATTGTTGGCATAATGAAAGTATTTATTATGGAAAAAATAATTTTGTTGGTGAATTGGAAGGTTCTGTAAATTAAAGTTTTGAATTAAGATAAATTTTACACAGAAAATGAGTGTCTTTAGAAGATTTAGTGAAGAAATAAGTGACTCTCAATTATATAAAAAAAGATAAATTTTAATGAGAAAACAAGTTTCATTTTGTCAGTTTACATCAGCTAACTTTTTCTCATTTTTAATTTTTAAAATTCCATTGTTGATGTCAATATATAAAAATAATAATTTTAAATTTGTTTATTTTTCTCATTTTTTATGTTTTGAAAACTTATTCTTGAGGTCAAAATATAAAAATAATAATGTTAAATCAGATTTAATTTCAATTGGCATGTGAGCTAACATGAAAATAATTTTATAAAAATACTAAAATGGTACACAATTTATATAAAATAAAGAAAAACCTTGGCAACGCGGGTCAGGATGGCCGAGTGGTCTAAGGCGCCAGACTCAAGTTCTGGTCTTCGTGAGAGGGCGTGGGTTCAAATCCCACTTCTGACAAGCTGTTTTTAAGAAAATCTTTTTCCCCTTCTTCAACTGACGATACAATCACGTGAAATCATTTTCTATTTTTCTTATGATTTTTTTTTCCTTGTAAAACTGATTATATATCTTAATTAAATCACAAGAAAATCTTTTTAGAACTTTTGTTTCTAATTTATGATATGTTTAATTACACTAAGAAATGAAAAATAAAATTTCATTCTCAACATAATTTCAATATTTGTATTTAATATATTTTAACACACAAGAGTTTAAATGTTAATAAAATTTATGTAATTAGCTCTAAATATAATAATAAGATATCCTGATCATTTTGGAATAAAGTATTTAAAATAAAAGTAGAGTAAATTCATTTCACTTTCTAGTGTATTAAATATCCTATTAATTTAACGTCAACGTTCTTGGTTTTCCATAACTTCTCATTTGGTTCACTGATGATTATAATTATAGAAGAAAATTCTAAGAATCAATAGTGATAAAAATCTGTTTGTAACTGGTGGATGATGAATAAAACATAAATAAAACAAGCATTGAAAAATGACGTTCACCTTATACATTATTTTTAATTTGAATATAGAAGAGTGCGTTACCGTTACATTATTTTTAATTGATGGGTCTAATAAATAACGAAAAGGTGGCTTTGACCACCGTTTATAAGCTCTGGTCAAAAAATAGTTTGAATGTGAAGCTGCTGGTAGACAATGGCAGAGAAGTCCAATGAGAAAGAAAATAACAAATGCAAATGTTACGTTGTGGGAAATTGGGTTCATTCAATTGAAATCCCTCCACATCTCAAAGACTGGAAATGAACTGAACTCATCTTTCATAGCAGAGTTTCAATTGTTTTGACCGATAATAACAATCAATCACATTTGTTATGATCAACATGCTCAAATGGAAAACCTTGGAAAAGGATGAGCCAGAATATAATGTTAATCCATCAAGGAAAAGAACTTCATCCCAAGAACCTCGCAATTGAAAATTCACATTCAGACACTAAAATATGGCGCACAGCATATCATTCTGATACTCATTAACAGTTATTTCTGAACATGTTCAAAAAGTGTACACAATAATATATCAAGTTAAACGACACCAACAGCCATACAATTAATTTATAATAGCCTGTGATGGTATAATCGGTAGCAGTAGTCATACTTTAGAAGCATTGCCGGGATGCAGTTCTAGAAGCATTTGTTCGACAAGAAGCTTGTCAATGGCGTCCACAAAGTTCAACATGTTAAGCTGCACATGTATGTCCAAAGAATTCACTGCTTCCTAATCAATAGAGATTACACAACGAAAGGAAAGAGAAATAAGAAAAAAGAAGTGAATAGATAATCCTTCACATATACCCTGTTACAAGCATTTTTTTTTTTTCCCAAGAAGATGCTCCAACTAAACTCAGCCTTTAGAGGACATCAAACACAGATATGCTTACATCATCTGTGAACATCTCTGGCGATGATTAAGTTCTATTCAATTTATAGGTAATTCTCATTTTTCTATTTCAAGAACTCAAGATAAAACAATGCAGAATTACTCCGATAGGCCTAATGCATGATTGAATTTGTTTGATGTAGACAAAAGGCATACATGTGAAAGTTCCATGCTCCCTAGAACCCTTACCAATTTAAAATTAGATTAGTTACAACAATATACTTTTCCAATATTTTCAAAGAAACAAAAAAATTTAATAATATAAACTATTTTCTTTGCCAGAATCTAAATCTCAATCAATTTGAGCAAAGAATACATGCGCTATTTTACAAGCTTATTATGTTATCTCAGAGAGCCACAGATTATCATATACCCCTGTCAATTTACTACATTTATATCACCACAGGCCTGCATCAATTTCAAAATGTTGACAATTGAAAACTTTACCTTGTAGATAGTCGTCTTACCTGGATTTATTTGCACTCTTCACTACTAATCGTCTCAAGGTGCACTGTATGATTATATTTTGTGCTTCTTTTATTAACCACTCCAGTGAAGACCTGGTCTCCAGCAATGCTGTGGGAGATAATAATTGTCTGTGACATTGCAAAGAAAGAATTTGCAAAAATAAATAAATAAATAAAAAGAACTGGATAACAAACTCTATAAAGCAATATGGATATACTCATCTAGTTCACATAATCATGAAACCTGAATTAATACGTAAGTACATGTCTGGATAGTTTTCAAATTCATGTAAAGTGGCAAGATGGTAGAATAGCTAAGTTTTGCAAAAAAAATTGTAAGTTTAAAAATAGACAGCTTGGAAAAATATCATATAAGTTTGCCTGCAGTGATCTCTCTCAATTTTCTAGATCCAGAAAACCATGCTAATACAGTGTGGAACAGTCTCATGCTTCTTCCATGTTAGTTGTATATATGACTCGAGCTTTGACATATTTACAGTTGTGTATTACCTACTTGCCCATACTTATGGTGCTTTTAGTCCACTACATAGAGAAACAGAAAGTTGTGGCATTAAGTTATATAACTTGTAATGCTGCCCTCAGGTCATGCATCCCAAAGTTGTATTTTATAAAATGCAATGTCATATTCATCTTTACAACATCATGAAAACAATTTAGCACAAAAAGGCCTATTAATATAACATCGCCTAATTCGCTTCATATCCTTAATTGTGATATTTTCTTTTACAACAATTGTTTCCTAATAGAGCATACAATGCCATATCTGATACTAATTCCAAAAGATGAGCAATTATCTGATACTAATTCCAAAAGGTGAGTGAATTGTCAAATTCCAGGAATACACCTAACATCAGCCATATTCCAGAGTAATTCATCTTTCTCGCAACAGGAGTGGAAAATAGCAGTGTGATTCCTTGCAGTATTCTGAAAATGTTTTCAGCATGGGCAAGATATAGTTAATATTGATCATATAAAAAAGCACATGAAATTATTTATATGTGAAAAAGCATCCGGTTGAAGCAGTCTTTGAGTTTTTGAGCTTGATGAGAATGGCCAAGTATATGACTGTTTTCTTTGATGATGGGAAAATAACTTTCTTTATCATTGCGCACAGATTCAGCACCAGAAGTAAAAGGAAAGTAAAACAATAAAAAAAAATGCAACCTTAAAACTACAAGGGAAACAGACAGACAGAATGAACCTAAAAGATTTTGCAGCATCAATGATATCACTTATGTACATGTCATTTGGTAAAATCTGGAAAAAAACTGACAAGAATGTTAGAAAAGCGTCTCAAGACCCATCAGATAGTAATAAATAGCAATGACAATAAAGATGGCATATATGCCAAAGGAGAAAGAATAATGCATGTTTATAGTACTCCTCAATCTTCTAGGGAGTACGCCTCTTAAAGCACTTAACATGTTGCAGCATATTTCATGCTCTTCTGACTCACATACTTTTACATGTCCAACAAATTGTAATTTAGGCAACCACAATCAAGTCATTTGTCAAATGTCACTAATTAGGCATATCTGAAAATTCAGTCTTGACTCAAACACACAACGTGCTCTAAAGGAAGTTCAAATCTAAAACTCAAAGTCAGTGCATCATATCTAGGCCACAAATAGATGTGTACTCTGGGCGAAACTGTCAAATAGGTAACCGAAGGGCGACACAGCAGTTTAGACTCATGTATTATAGATGTCTTTACTTACATATCTAGTATATTTTTGTCAGAGATTGATGAACATTTCTTGCTCCAGGTCAAGAACCTAGACAGGATATAATTAACATGCAATTTCAGCTACCAACATATTTCCACCCTCAAAACATTATCCATGTCATATCAGACATATTAATAAACATATATACAATGGCATTATCCACTAATTGAGTACATTAGGAAAGTGACTTTGATAGGCCTCCTTCCCCTTTGCTGCTTGAAACAAAGGGTCTGGCAGACAAAGCTAAATGTGTGATTTTGAGCTGTCGTCCCCTTTTAAGATTTGAAGCCCCTAACATACCTGTAGCGTGTGTCAATTTGTAGGAGCTTTTAATGTCTCCTGTCAAAATTTGAAGTTTAATATCATTCCTACTTCTTTTGAACTCAAAAGAACCTAGATTTTTTTTAATATTGTTCACTTTCAAGTTTAACCAAGGTAATTTATGCAGATAGTAAACAAGTATGAGAGTCACTTATCTACTCACAGAAACCCTTAGATACCTTCATATTACTCATACCAACAAAGTATAGGCAGGCAGTCCCAGAAATATTTGAGACAACCATTTGGGTAAGCCATCCTTTTCTCTTTCCCATTTATTCCTTATTTTTGTTTTTTTCAGCCAGCAAGATGGATATGATAATACCAAATAATATTGAACACTATTTGGGAGAAACAGATATTAACCTCAACATTCTTAAGCTCCATAGTTCCATTAACTATTTCTATCAGCAACTCATGATTTACTTCAGATGGCTAAGCTTCAATCTCTTCTTGGCATGGTAAATCTTATCATTTTGGAAGATAGGTTTCCAATGATAATCTAATACAGGTTCCATCAAATTCAATGACTTTTATACCAGATAAAGCATCTCCTATTTGTTCTAGGGCATCAACCCTGGCAATAATTATCAAATAAACATGTAAAAGTTCCACGCAGAAGAAATAGGCTATGCAAATGCAATTACATAAAGAGTAAATTACCTTTTGAATATAGAATCAAGATCCTGTAGAGACTTTAAAGTTGCTTTACTTTTATCAATCTGATTATTAAGTTTCAAAATCTGCAAGGCGTTCAACACTCTCATAAACTAGTATATGAACAGCAACACAGTCTAACAACTACAGAAATAGATCAGATAATTGGTAAATATAAGAATATAATTGCTACATTACTCTTCAAATTCAAGGTAGATCAAAATTGACATTTGAACTATGATAAACACACATGCACATGCAAAAGCCCATACATCAGAAAAACATAATGGTAAAATATTCATTGATCATGCAACAACAAATTAAATTCTAATACTATGACATGCATTAATATTAGTCCTACAATATGATCAAGTCATCTGACATTCTAAAGCAGTCATCTGAACAATAAGTCTGTCCATGCAATTAAAACTCTACCAACATTCAGGATGCAGAGAATGATACATTGAAGGATCATGTTAATATTAATCCCTCAAACTCATCCTCTCCACGTGCACTTGCTGAAGTTGATAGATCTTCTCCACAAGCTGGCTCTTTTACTTTCTCCATATCCTAAAGAAAGTATAGAAAAATGGGATATTAGGGACTAAAAAGTAGTTCTTCATATAAACCTCAGATAAATTTATACAAGTGCACAGATGATCAGAAATCAATATATATATATATATATATATATATATATATACTGTTTCTCAGTTTCTGGATGAGGCATTTAAATAAAAATTCAAATTCAAGAATTATGTATCCCTAACTGAAAATCTCATTATGTTGTCCCATGTGGAAATGATGACAATATAGTAAAACCAAGGGAATGAAGACTTGAAGTACGCAAGCGGAAACAAGCTATACTTCATCCATTGGTATGTATCAAATTCCAGTTGTTTAAATCTTAAGATAAGAGTAATCTAGAATTTAAGTGACATCAGGAAAGTTTGGGGAAGTCCTTGAAAGGATTAAGGCACATCCAGAAGTTGCTTTTTCTATCCAATTGGAACAATGGATAAAATATATACTAGATAAACTAGTAATTGTGAAAATCAAGAGTCAACATAATCTATTTTACCATATAATAATCTTTGTCAAAAATTAAAAAAATCTTGCCCAACAGACAACTAATCTCTGATGACATCAAATCCAATGAACACTTCAACAATTCAATATCACTCTCCAATTGAGTAGAATCTGGAATGAACCTTGGCCAACAAATGCATGCACAAATGTATCTACAAACTAAAAGTTAACAAGTGAGAACAGAAATGATAAGTTTGACCTTCCACATGGTTTCTAGTAAGAACCTCGATTTCGCTGGAGATCTTAGTACTCTCAGCCTCTGCCATGTTGAGTTCCTCTTTCATATGCTCAACAAATGCATCTGCAACAACAAATGGTCTAATCTAAAATCACAACACAGATATATTCTGATTCCAAGTAAAAAAAAAAATTTCTACCATAAGATTTCAGCAGTCCCTCACTAGAACACAACAATGTTTCTGAACTCATGCAATTTCTAAAAATAGTAACGTAAGAAATCTGACAATAGAACATAATTTTCAAAACGGGCATCTGACAATAGAACATAATTTTCTAAACGGGCATCTGACAATAGAACATAATTTTCAAAACGGGCTTTAGAGAGAGAGAGAGAGAGAGAGAGAGAAGGGGGGTGGTGAAGGAGCTTCACTTAGCCATATGCCAAAACCGCCGATGAACAACTTTTAAACATGCCCAAATCTAAAATCTATTTAGAGCCATTAGTCTGCACCAATAACTTACTTATAACTAATAACAGGTTTAAACTGCAATTGGAAGGGATAAAAAATGAGACAAACCTAAGTCTTCAATCCCTAAGAAACTGAAATCAGAACACTCAGACATAATCTGCTGCACTTTCCTCTGACAAAAAAAAAAAAAAAACCCTCAAATTTGAAATGAAATATCGCATTATGGCGCGAATAATTGAATTAAATTAAATTATATACAAAAAAAAAAAAAAGAAAGACAAAGGCAAAAAAAAAAATGGAAATAGGAAGTGGAGAAGAAATGAAAATTTACCTCAAACTGAATAGCGCAATCTTGAAGCAACTGATCGGAATCGAAAGATACAGTAAAATCATTGGAATTACTATGGATTTCTTCGATATCTCTTATTCCGCTGAAATTGAAGCGCACAACAAAAAGAGAAAGATTAGTATCTTGTTATTTGCATCTACTGGTAATAAGTTATGAACAGATAACTAATGCGAGTACGTGCACATCGAATGGTGTCGAGATCGAAAGATTGCGATGACTGAACGGTTTCCATTTCCATCATCCCGCTCAAGATATACGCTGCAAGGACAGGGAAGAGTATTCACACTTTGAAACGTAATAAATTTAAGAGGAAAGCGTGCCATGTAGTTCGAGGTTTTTGTAGTTACGGATTAGGAAATTTTTTTGATAATGCAATATACTCTATGCTAAATGTTATCAGCAAAATTAGGCCAACATGTAAATTATGTTTATTTTTTCTGATGTGTCACCATTAATTAATTTTTTAATAGTTTTTTAGTTTGGTATGGTGACAATTTATGACACGTTTTTTTTATAAAATTTCAAATCAATTTTCTAATTTTAAAATCTCGACTCCCTAATTTCTTCAACTAATTTCTAATTTTACAAATAAATTTCTTCTCATATTTTGAAACTCTCTAGATTTTCTAATCCTCAACTTATCTTTTGCCTTAATTTCATCATTCACTTCATAGAAAAGATGTCTCAATTAAATAATATGTTTTCAGCCTCTCAATCTTCAGTTAACACTAGTAATACAATTGAAAGACTAGTAAAATGTGATTGTGGCCTGATCACGCCATTGAAGACTTTGTAGCACATCGAAAATCCTGAAAGAAAAGCTACATGCATAAGAGGAAGAGAAATAATTTCAAACCTAACGTAGAAAGTGGATAAGTTGAAGAAAGATATAGAATGTTGATGTGATAAAGAAATTCAATTGCAAAGACAACTAAGTGACTGTCATGCACAAATGATAATTATAAAGATTGATTTACCAACTCCAGTGTGAACAAATAAGTGATGAGAATATAGGCATGAGAGGTCATGGTTGGTTTGGGAAATGTGTAATGCTATGTATTCTGCTTATATGTATTGGGACAATTTTGCTTATAATGTTTCGTGATTAGTGGTGGAAATCAGAATACTAGAAAAATGATGTGTTTGACATAGAAGTATGGGTATATATGTGTTAAAATGCTCATGTAATTGAAAGGAGAAGAGCAATGTAATATTCTATCATAGCAGTGAAAATGAAAGGAATGGAAATGTGTTTGATATATGAATATAATGCAACAAAGTACCATGTTTTGTTGTTTATGTTTCTAAAAGATAATGCAGTTGTAGAATTTTACAACTTTCAAAACCTTATATGTAGACATTGTAAGATTAAGTAAACCTAAAATTGCATATAATATAGTTGATCCTAAAATGAATTAAATAGTACAAATAAGTAGAGAAATATTTTTCACAATCAAGATATCTAAACAAACATCAATATATTAACCATTACTATACATTAACACAAATTCATACATATCAAAGTCATATAATTATAAATTACAAAACAAAAAGACATTGTTTTCATCTGAAAACCAAAAATATCTAAGTTTCATAAAATATATTCACTTTCATCTATTACATGTTTTTCACAAAAAACTAGATCTTTTAATTCTTTTTCCTTAAGGAAGTCGTTCTTGCATTAGATGAATGTGCTTGGGACTGTTGTGCAATAGATGCCAACTCTAATGCTTTTTTGAAGGTTTTGTACATGATTGGTGGATTCACTGGAGTTGCAATTGTTAGCTTCTTTGTGCTAACTAGATTAGAAGGATTAGGTGTGGATTGACACGTTATTCCACTTGCAGTCCTGTTTATCTGTGTAGATGGATGCTTGGGAGGCCTTATTGATGGAATAAGTTAGGACGCAATGGTGGTATTCATTGAAATCACAGTGTTTACCTATTAAACATTTATATTTCACATGTTAAATTTCAATCAATATACAATTATTAATATAGAAGTACAGAAAATGCAAACATTACCTTATTGACATTTCTTGATTTTGGTTGGGAGGAAGATTCAATATTAGTATTGGTTCTCCTACTTTTTATTCTTGGCTAAAATTAAGGAAAAATGCCATCAAATTATAAATTAATATTAGTAAAAACAACATAGAACAAAGCTAAATGAAGTTTGGAATATTTAGATACCTGATTTTGAGCACTATTGCCAATATTGTTATTTTGTCTTTTCCTTGTAAGCCTTATCCTCTTTTACCAGGTAGTTTCTCCAGTTAGTCTTGCTTTACACTCTCTTGCATTATGGCCTTTTTGTCCATATTTCCCACACATAATATATTTTCCAGCCCTAAACACTTTGAAAGGGTTTCTTGCTTCTTTAGAGCTCCTAATTCTCTTCTTTTTTGTCTTCTAGTTGGCTTTCTAGGGATTGCAAGCACAATGTCACCATGTCCTATTCTTTCCCACTCATGCTAGCTAGGAATAAGGTTGATGACATGTTTATATACTTGGAGATAAATGGCCTTCGAATAGTATTAATAGACATGTTGTCCAGGCTTCTTTTTGTTGCACTAAATAGCTGACACTACATGTTTGCAAGGAATTCCAATAAGATCTCACATCTTACAGTTGCAAGTCCTCTCCTTCAAATTCACCACATTTCGTGTGTCATAATAATTGACCTCATATCTCAATTCACCAACTGGATTACAAAAACAATTATCACAATCAACTTTTGTATTCTCTAATTGATCTTGGATATTATCAGATATTTCACCCTGCATTATAGTGTACTTGATATGGGATTTTTCCATAAACCTCTTTCCAATCCACTCAACTATACTAAGTATTGGCATATCTCTAGCCACCTTAATTTAAGAGTTGAAAGACTTACTGATGTTATTTTGGATCACATCATACTTAACATGTGTTGAGAAAGTTGATCTTGCCCATGTGGTAGGATAATGTTTCATCACCTATTCATATGCCTTCACATCCAACTATTTCAATTTTTCCATTTAAGTCTCTAAAATCTTTTTAGTTGATGCCTATGCAACAAACCATAATTTCTTCTTAAACTCCAAACCACTAAAAATCTTTTTGTAATTGTCATATATGTATTTAACACAAAATTTGTGTTCGACACCAGGTATGGCTTCTTTAAATGCCTCAACAAGTCCCTGAAAAAAAAATAATTGTTAGGACAATATTAGAATAAATGGAAGAAGACATAATATATTCAAAATAATACATAATATGCCTCAAACATACCTTTTGTTGGTCTGACATAATAACCCGTCCATCTTTAGTAGGATGGCCATAATCATCCACTAGTAAGTTTAAAAACCATTTTCATATTTCCTTACTTTCAATGTCAACACAAGCCATAACAATTGGAAACATGTTTTTATTGACATCTCTTCTTATAGCACAAAGAAGTTGACCACCTATTGATGTCTTTAAATGACATCCATCAAGACCAATTATTGGTCTACTGCCAGTAAAATACCCCTGTTTTTTAGCAGCAAACCTAACATATATAGCCTCAAATATTATAACCTGTTTAGGTAGAGGACTAATATCATTTACATTCTCTCCATGTTCTTCTTTTGTTATTATTGTCAAGGATGCTTCAATCTTCACATGATTGTCCAAATTGGCAACCATTATAGTTTGGGTATAGTCACATAATCTTTTATATTACTCTTTATAATCTCCATCAATTAACTTCCTACTCTTCCTTTTTGCTCTATAACACTTACCAAGTGACACCTCAACTCCTAACTCCCTCTAAATTTGTTTCTGCTTTGCACCAACTTCCCAATTTGGGTTATCTCTTAACTTATTAAGATATTTCTAGCTAAGTATGTTGAGGTCACAAGTGGGTTATGGAAATCTCTTGGACATTGGTGATTTGGTTTAAATGTCCTAATTTGGAATATGCTAGTGTCCCCAACCAAAAAAGCATGTAGTCGAAATCCACACTTATTTTTACATAAAGTTGTCACCCTCTTAGGATTGTTCTTATTAAAATAATATGAAATTCCTCATTTAATAGCCCACTCCTCTAAATCTTTCCTAAAAGTGCATGGCTAATGAATTTTACACCCTTACATAATTGGGGATTTTCATATGTATCTCCTTATTAAACTCAGGATATGTAGGTTCGTCATCACTTGAACCTCTTAAACTATGCAAATCAACACTATCTATTGGTTTCTCATTGAATTCATCATAACTTGCCTCATTCAAATCTTTGGCAACATCTTTTTCATTACTCTCCTTATCAGACTTAGGATATGTAGGTTCGTTATCACTTGAACCTCTTAAACTATGTAAATCAGCACTATATGTTGGTTTCTCATTGAATTCATCATAACTTGCCTCATTCAAATCATTGACAACATCTTTTTTGTGACTCTCCCTTACATTACCCTCACCATGACCTTCATCACCACCACTAGTCCTTCTATCACTATCTCTATACACATTACTAAAAATGTCATCATCGCTACCTTCCATATCATCATAAAGGCCATTAATGGACTAATTAGTATCACTTTCACCACTTGCATCATCACCAGGTGTATAATCACTACCCTTATCATCACCAGACGAAGTCTCTTCATCATCACCCTCACTCACCCCTACATTTCCACCCTTAGTTACCTCTTCATTTACCCATTTTTTTACTCAATCTATATTAGCCACTTATTCTCCAGCCCCAGTTACCTTTTCATCTACTCCTTCTTTTTTAGCCTCAATTACCCCTTCACTTACCCTTTCATTTGCAACCTCACTCACTCCTGCATTAACCCCTCACTCACCCCTTCATTTGCAACCTTACTTCCCCCTACATCAGCACACTCATTTACGCTTGTAACAATTTCATTCACTAACTTACTAACACCTTCAATATCCCTCATATTCACATCCTTATTATCCAAGTCTACAATTTCTACTTCACTAGCTCCACCTTTTGTCAGATCTTCCTTAACAACATTTTTAAATACATCAAGTGACATAACAACACCACCAGTATCCACAACAATAGGAGAATCAATATCAACAAAATCTATGTGTATATTGATAATTTTTGTAATAATCTAACATATTTTGGACATCTTTATCAACTATAATTTCTTTCATACCCTCATTCTCACTTATTCTTTTTATTTGAAACTACATACGACAACCATTTATGTAACTCAGTTTATTTGCATATCCCATTAACCTAGGTAGGGAAAGATAATCTATATCAACTTCATCCTTATACCTAATACCTCCTCCTTAGTAAACCAAATTATCTTCACTTTTTCATTTCCCTTTGTAATGTATAGCTAAGTTACAGGTTTCATGGTAACCTATAAGTTAATATTTACTTTGTTAATGAATAATCACAATCAAAGAAATGCACATTCAACCCAATAGCACAAAAAAAAACCCCATTCAACCAAAAACCTAAAATCACATACCCATATTGACCCCGATAACCCACATTCGTTTACTCATTACAAACTCGACCCTCAATATTCAAACCCGACCTAAAATCTACACCTTTTCTTCGCCCACAAACAACAAATATAGTAAAAAAGTTGTGTTACCTTAGTCTTGCCGAAAATTGATGTCACACAACCAATACAATATTTTGAGTAACAAATACAATTTCTTCAACTCCTCCAAATCACTTTCACAATAATAAACGATAATAAGGATTGTTAGTTACGGATTTGAATTGATAAAAATGTTACAAAATCATTAGGGATTGAATTTTAGAGGGATTATAAACCAATTTAGGTTTTTAATATAGAAATTATGAATTTTAAATATTTTTTTTTATAAAAAGGTGTGTTTGACATGTAAAGTGTTATCACATTGTACTCAAAATTATTAAAAAAAAATTAGTTAACAACAACACATCAGAAAAAAATGGATGAAATTTGCAAATTTGACAAATTTTACTAACGACATTTATGATAGGATAAAAAAATTTCACGGCTCCCTACATATAAAAATTTCAAATCACATGATACTTTTTTATACTTTCCTCTAAATTTAAAAATGGGAAGGCATGAAATTGGGTTGGGCTTGATGATGATAGCTTTATGGAGTTGGATCCATACTATTGGGCCCATATCCTAAGCTCACGACATCATTGCAGTGTTTTTTTTTTTTTTTGAAGGCTTGCATATTTTTACATCAAATATATTTTTAAAAAATTTCAAATCTTATTTCTCAAAAAAAAATTCATTTCTTCCATTCAAAACCGAAACTTCAGTAACCCAAACCAATTTTTAAGGAAGATAAATTTTTTAAAAAAAACAAAGAAAGTGAGTACATAAAATTGCTAAAAATATTTAAATAATCAAAAGCAAATTTTAAGGAAGAAAAAATTTGAATTAAATTTTTTAGAAAAATTTAAATAGTATAAGTTTCAAGCAAAAAGAATACCCTTTAAATAGCAAAGCTTTTTAAGTAAAAGAAAAAGAAAAAGGGCAGAAGAGAAGGCATGTCTTCCCCCTTCTTTCCCTTTATGCCTTTGACATTTAACCAGCCTGTCTGAGTGCTACTTTTCTACTATTCTCACCACTTCTTTATGTTTGTTTGTCTTAGATTTTAGTACAAGTCTACAAAACGTTTTCAAAAGATGATTATTTTCTTTTCTTTTATTTTTTAATTAAATAGAATCAATCATACCATGTGATTATGTAGAATAATTTCTACACAACATCTTTATACCTTGTCTAATAATAAGCTTATCATTCAAATCAAATATAGAGTGATGAGGAAAAAAAGTACTTGTCTTGTAGCTTGTTGAATTATAGTATAACTCAATTTAAAGGGTTATTTTAACATGAAAAATGTTAGAAAAAACCATAACGGCTAATGAGTCATTAATTCACTATTACTACAATAATGGCTAATCTTCAAAACTGTAAGGTTACAATAATCTCCAAAATTATGAGGTTCATATAATATTGCCTCGTTGCGAATTCAAACTCCAGCCTGAACCGAACTGGAAAAAACAATAAAGAAATATCTACATTACGAGATTTTCTTAAACTTCAGAAAAAAAGCATAATGGGTCTCTGAAATTAAAACAATGTAGCAAAAAAATTGCTAACATATTCCAAACAAGGTTGTGATTGTGTGACAATAAATAATTACAGCCTGCAGGTGTTATTATCATACGAAAAAAGATATTTGGTCAATAATACAATTTCATTTCACATGCATATGAACCAATTAGCAGCATAGCCATTTGCTAACGTATCCAAGTATGAACGAGAAAACAAGAATGCTTAATGAATTATATTATACACACAGAGATCAATTGAATGATCAAAATTGAGTACACTATTAAATCTACCCTGAAAATCAACAGAACTTTTTCCGGTGTCTAAAATTCCCCCTTACCCATAGAAGACAATAATTTAACTAAGAGAAAGTAAAAAGTTTTACCAGTCAGCTAGACCAACTGTCAACTAGTTCTGTCAATGATAAATTTCCCTCCCCCCGATACTCCAAAAAAAGAAAAATTGTTACTGAAGTTATTAAAGGCAAGATCTACCTAACAATAATGAGGGCATTAGCAGTGAGCCAAAATAGTAGCAACTTTCATAAAATTCATTCAATTGGTAGTAGGAAGGTAAACCCTGAAGAGGCCTCGCTTTCCGACCTTCTGCCTGCAGGTCGGGCATTTGCTGCGTAATGATTTTAGTGATTTGAGGATGCACTCCTTGCAGAATATGTGGCCACACCTTGTTGATGTTGATTCACTTAAAGGACCCATGCATATAGGGCAACTGAAGATAGATTCCTCAGGCATAGGAACATGCTGGGAAACATTCTTTGCCTACCAGTGAAAGTTTACAATAGTTAAAAACATTAACATGAAATGAAAACTTATTAAGAGTGGAGAAAAAAGCTGCAAACAAGTTTTCACAATGGCCCTAGATGAGAAACTTTGTTAATAGTTCTCATAGTTTGAGATATGGAGTCAGAACCACAAAGCACGGAAACTTTTTGATTTGCATAAAAATTAAATAACTTGATAGCAAAGAAAAGAAATACATAGAGAATCAAAAAGAGGGGGGAAAAAGGAAGAAATATCAAGCAACATACATTTAAGGGAAGAAATAGAAGCAATTATTCAAAACAAAAGATAACTAACTTTTGATAAACAAATAGTACATTTGAAATATTCAACTCTTACATCAAGAATGACGATGAAAACGCTTAAACAAATGATTTTCAATCAATGTTTTACATTAAAAGGCCAAGTCAAGTCCATTTGACAAAGATTTCAGTGAAAGAAAAGATAGTGTAGTTTCAATCAATTAAAGATATAATTTGAGTTTTTAAAGCTTCTTCAGGAATTAGCCTAATAAAGAAGAGAAGATGTCGCTATATTGTGAACACAAAAAAAATTAAAAAAGAAAAGATCAATTGAGGAACATATCATCAACTAAGAGAAGTTTGTTTTAAAGACCTTATTG
Organism: Omphalea diandra; assembly: GCA_949677035.1. Classification (NCBI taxonomy): domain Eukaryota; kingdom Viridiplantae; phylum Streptophyta; class Magnoliopsida; order Malpighiales; family Euphorbiaceae; genus Omphalea; species Omphalea diandra. Next base: position 13,031 of record CATIWR010618230.1, on the reverse strand, counting down.
TTGCTTATTTCTGGTTTCAAGCAAGGCTTGCAGCCATCAGACACCCTTGTTCTGCAATCGGGGCATAAAGTGGGCACAACTGTTAAGTACAGATGACATACAAACTCAAGTTACTATTAAACTCCTAATAAATGTAGTATATAAGCACTGCACAAAATCCAAATAAAAACAAAGATAGGATGATATTTTGTTGCAAGAGCATGACTGGGATGGAAAGCTTGCAAAAAAGTAAAGTTACTTGTTAAAAGGAAGGGGTTCATATAATGTAACTCCAAATAAAAATCAAAACAATAATTCAAGTATTATGTCAACAACATGAATTTCTATAAGTAAATATGTTTAAAAACCAAATCACATCATATGTAGTATTAAAATGATATATTAAGAATTATGATGCCGATGTTAATGGTTCGTAACAAAATAAAACAAAAGGTTGTAATTATCATTCAAGCAAAATTTTAGGAGTTAGCATCAGTTTTTTCTGCCACTTATGTTGCCCTCACAATGTTTGTGCAATAAGCAATAAGCATGCAAATATATAGTAGCACTCTTTCTAGAACCAAATAAGAATGAAATAAATCAATCAAATTAACGCCATTATCATGAATCAAAGTTTAATAGCAACTGGATTAGATGGTTCAGGAGAACAAAAAACATAAATGAGTTTAATTCAATGAGATTCTCCATATTACCTATGATAAAATAGTAATAAAAAAAAGAAAAAAAAACATGGATATTGAAATTTTGAAATTAAGCTGCATAAAGTGAAGCATATAGAATTGGTAAATCACATAAAAAGTGGCATAGGTGGTTGTCTTAAACAAATTTAAGTTAGTTGCAACTTTATGTCAGTTTACACTTTTTTTTTGCTCCAAACAATTGAATCAGATCAACTAAATTTGCAATTATTTTAGGTTTTTTGACATGCACATGATTTTACTAGGTAAAGTTGACATAAGGATATCATATTAACATTTAATCACGTGTAAGATTACTTTTAAGCAATTAAACCATTACTTCATAGTAGTAAGAGGGTGTTGTTGGTGGCTGAAATAAATAAAGCTTGTGCACAAAGTATAAGTTTATAAGATCTGAGATATTTGATCAAAACATCATAAACCTTACTTCTCTTTGTTCATAAGTCATAACATCAATTAGACTAAAGGAATATGACAATTTTTTGAATTTCAAGAATAATTTGAATAATAGAACACATAGTTGAACTATCATAACCATTAGTTGAATCAAGTTTAAAAGGATTAGGATTAGAATCCAAAGGAAAAAAATAAATAAATTCAATCTAAAACTATATCACTTGAAAAATATGGAATTCATTAACAATGTCATTTTGTACTATTAAAAGGATAATTGAATGCATTCTAAAAGGAAAAATATAAAACTCAACCAAAAGCATAAGTGGAAACAAAAGGTGTCAGGAAGAAAAGAATTTCACATTAAAAAGAACTCCACAAATGATCTGAAAACTATGCAAATGGTATAATATCATACAGAGAATAAAAAAGCCAATTACCTGAGCATTCCCTAGGAGTTTCTGCAACTTCACCAATCACTTCACGCATCCCAAGAAAGCGGTTTCTCTTAGAATTTTTCTTGGCCTAACAACAGACAACCACAAAACCATAGGAGAGAATAAGTTGAACAGAATCTAAAGTTGCATGAGTCAACATATACAATCATCACTACAACAACATACTTTAGCAAATGTTCTTGGGGAGATTATAGCAACTTCATCATCGACAATCTCAACAACATTTGTAGTTTGATGGTGAGACCATTCATGCACTGGAACTTGAACTTCTTGAGGATCGAAATAAATAGATAACCGAAGGGATAAGTCAAGATCTCTGATTTGATGAGGGAAAGGACAGTTAAGATCTATCTCTAGATCCAAACCTCTATTTAAGGGGCTTGTCAGGTTTCCTTGTGAACAGTTCAGTCCCCATGAATCCATATTATAGTCAAAGCATAAAAAACCTAGTTACCCAGAAAAGAGCACATCATCATCTCATTAACTTGAATAAAACTGATATGTCAATCCTTTCATTTCACATGCTAATAGCAAGGCTATGTTTAACGGAATGTAATTGACTAAAATTTCAACAAATAAACCATAATTTCATTCTATTCCATCACATTTTGATTACACCATCATCAAAGGCAACCCAAAAAATAAAAACAAACCTTCAAATATCTCAAAACACACACTTACACAATTGAATGCAATTTGACAATCAAAACACTTATATTTCCACATCCAATGAACAGAGAAATATATAAAAAAAAAAGGAATATTAATTAAAGGTTTTATATCTTCTTCAAACAAGGATCAAAACTAGGAAAAACAATATGGATATTTTTTTAAAAAATAAAATAATGTCGTTTAAGGATTTTGAGGAAGAAATTCTCATCTCCAAAACTGGTAAATTTCTGGACAAAACCCATGTAATTACAATAATCACCCACTTCAATCCATTAGGTGTTTCATGAATCGACGCATGCATATTCACATGTCAATAAAAATCAAACACAAGCACAATATATTAAAGAATCAATAAATGGGTTCCCATTTTATGAAAAATACAAATAAAATGAACAAAAATGAAAAAAGAAAAAGAAAAAGAGAGCGCACCTATGAAGAAGAGGATAAAGAGATAGAAAAACAGGTCAATGACGGTGATATATAAAAGGGTATGAAGGAGTGAACAGTGAAAAGTACAAGAAAAGGATCGTTATTATGGAAGTGGGGAACCAGGGCTCTGGATTGCCATTTTAATTGAACAATAATAATAAGTAATTTGGATTTTGTTTGTATTTTTTGGTTTATTTGGAAACCAAATCCCTAATTAAATCGACGTCCTTTTTTCGATATAAATTCCAATTATTCCTTTTTCAGCCGCTAATTTTGATTACCTTTTCCTTATAAACAGCGTCTCGGTCCTGTCCCTTTGCTTTCACGCGGTTTCTTTTTCACCATCACAATGGTGCCATTTTTTTAATAGCAAATTTAATTAAGGGTTTTATTTTAGCAAATTCAAAATTAACGTTAACAAATAACCAAATCTATCTATCTATCTCTATATCTAGATCAATATTTATATTTGGATATAATATATTAATGTCTATTTATATTTGTATCTTTCTATATTTTTTTTTATGTATATGAAACGACAAGCGATGAGATAAAATTTTTGAATAAATTATAATAAAATAAAATAGAATATATTATAATTACAATTAAATTTATTATTTTTCTTTGTAATTGTAAGGTTATAAATTTTATAAATATATTTTTTTATTCAGAAAATTTTAAAGTATATTGTAATATTTTAAATACATTTATAAAATTATTAATTTCAATGGCTTCACATATAACACACGTATTAAAAAATTTAATAAATATATAAAAATACAGATGCAAAGTAGAAATTGTAAATATATCAAAATATTCTTCATTAATTATTAAAAGCGTTGTATATTTTATTTATAAAAGTACACTAATTTATTTAAAATCTTATGTTAGCGTAGAAAGTTGTGTGAAAAAAATATAATACGAATTCTAATGGCAATAAATTATCGTGAGCTAAAAAATGACAAATTGTCTTTTTGAACAGTTAAAATCTCTATTCAAAACAATAAAAAAAATACATATATTTTCTTATGTATGAACAACAAGTTATTTTGTATTACTTTTTATATAAGACATTGATTGCACTATTTTTCATTTTAAATTTTGGCTTGGAGGAAAAATAATTTTAAAATGCAAATATAATAGTGCATTTTACTCAATTGAATGATTAAGAATTTGATTATTTATTTTTAAAATATAAATTAATTATTTAAAATACAAATATAATTGTGCATTTTACTCAATTGAATGATTATGAGTTTGATTATTTATTTTTAAAATATAAATTAATTATTTGAACAACATTCACTATGTCTTTATTCTTTATTGTATTGCCATATAATTGATCTATAGATTTATTTTATATACAAATTATTAATTAAAATTACTCAATTGATATATTTCATGAAGCATAAAAAGTCAACATGTACATATGTATAATTTTGTGATTGATATTATATTTTGTCCTTCAAAATTATTTTACTAATATTTACCAGCAAAATTATTTTACTAATATTTACCAAAAGTTGTTAGAGATAAAAATATAAAATATTTAAGTGTAAAGATAAATTAAAAATAAAATAAATATATGAGTAAATTTCACATATAAAGCAAGTGTTAAACATGTATAAAAACATGAATGGAATAAAACTTTTTGTATCGATTAAAATATGTTTAATTTAAAAATCAATTTAAGTATTTTAAAATTAAAAAATATATAAAATATATCAGAATTTCTAATATTAAAAATCAAGTTTTAAAAGTTTAGATACGGTAACTCTTTTATGTTACCAAGCTAACATGGCAAAAAGTTATTCTAATTTTGCTTGAATTATAAAATTAGGATTTTTAAAATCATAACATGCCCTTCGTGTGTTATTGTTTTTTTGAGTACTGGAAAAGGAGATTACATTAGGGTGTGTGTATAATTATAATGTTTTAGAGTTATTAATTCTTCAAAAAAATGGAATTTTAGAACTTAAATACTATGATTGGTTTTTCTAATATGATGGAATTAGGAGACAACAATATAAATTGGCACTAAATTGAATTAAGAAATCAATATGATCCAATTTGGTATTTTAATTCAGTTGTATTTAGTTATTTAGGTATAGTTGATATTTTAGTTCCAAAAATGTCATATGATCACATACTCATAGTCCCTAAACAAAGGGATTAGCATTTACCTAATTATGGCAGGTAAGCATAATATAAACTTAATAATAATATAAACTTAATAATAACATTCATTATTTTTTAATTATCCAAGCATATTTATTCTTCCAAAAAAATTATGTACTTATCATTTTCTACTAATTTACCTAAACATAAACTGATTCAAGGCAACATCAGTCATCACTCTACAACACAGTTATCATCACTAATTCATTGTACATACAATATAATTATATGACCCTATAATTGTAGTTACATAGATATAAATATAGAGAATAATAGTTTCATATAAAAGAAAAATAAAAAAAAATAAAAGAAAAATTGTGAATGTTTAATTGTTCTTGAAAAATGAAATAAGATAATGTTTAATTGTTCTTGAAAAATGAAATAAGATCAATGGTCATGGTCTTCAATCTTCACATATGCAAATATTCAAAGTTGAATGAATTATGAATTTTGTATTTCAGTAAATGAATTTTTTTTGAACTATAATAAAGTTTGTTTAATATTAAAGATATCGCATACAATGTGTAATTTAATTTTCATTATCTTATCAATAATATATAAGTGAGTTTGGAAATAATAATAAACATAACTTACGTCAAATAATTAATTACAACATTTTAATTTAACATTCAATAAATTTTGAAAAGATTTTTTTTGGACTTTTAACATATATTGAATCAATGATGCAAGTTTGATTATTAAAAATTAATTAATTTGAGCTTTTGAAATTTATTGTATATAATATGTAACTTGAAATATCTGTAAATCATATATTTAATGTAAAAATTCATGGGTTAATCAGTGTATAAAAAAAAGCACTAGTTATTCAAAATAGTGTTTAAGTGAAACATTTCAAATAATTCTTAATTGTTTAAAAAAAATTACATTTTTGCTATTCCATTAGGGTTAATTATTATAAATCTTGTATGACTTATTATATTTAACTAAGTCTTATTTCATATATATAAAATTATATTTGTCTTTCATTATTAGATATTTCTATTAAAAATAAATATTTTTATTTTCTTAGTCAAGTAAAAAAGTGCAACAATTCTTTTAAGGTAGAAATACTCTCAAAACTCTTTCCTTACCATAATTCCCTCACATTCATTATCCCACCACTAAAATTTTAAAGATTTTCAGCATAAGATTAAATCAATAGAATTAAAGATGAGTAAATCGAAGTAAAATAAAAAAAAATGAATTGAATCAATCAATTTAGTTCATTTTTTTAAAATTGAAATCATTTTTTTAATTTGGTTCAAATTTTGGTAAACTTCAATTTAATTTAATTTTAAAAATTGAAATAGTTTTGGTTTGGATCAATTTTAAATAAAAAATTTTGGTTGAACCAAATTGAATTTATAATATTTATCATTAAAATATGTAACTATATTATAAAATTTAATATTTAAAGGGTATTTAATGTTATTTAATTATTTATAGTAAAAATAAATTATTTTATTAGTATTAATGTAAAATATGGCTAGTTTTTGAAATAAATGCTTTAAATATAAAATAATTATAACTTAATCTAATTTTTTTAAAAAATAAACCAAACTAAAATAGTTTAATTCTGTTTGAACTAGACCAATCATTTACACAGCTATAAATAAAAATTAAAAGTTAATCAATAATTCAGTTGGTTAGAAATTAAAAATTGTCCTTGAAAACAGTAAAAATTAAAAAAAATTGATTAAAAATAAAGTCAAATCAATTTAATTCAAAATTATATCGTTTCATGCAATAATTTTTTTAATTACACTACTACTCAAAGTTTAAATATTAAAATATTTTTTCATTATTTTATCATATTAGGTTATTTTCTTTAATTTTATAATTTTTAAATAGTATTTATATATTTTTATAAAATATTTATTAAAGAATGTCTTATTAAACTAAATTAATTGAATTGATTGAGATAAAACTAAAAATTGACCAACCAATCAATTCAATCACATATTTAATTTTAAAATATTGAAAATTCGTGATCAATTTTTCACATACAGTTGGCAAAAAAAAAGGACAAAGAACAAAGAAATAAAAAAAAAATGAGGTGAATCAAACCAGTCATTTGTGGATTTATTTTCTTTGTTTCTTTTCTTCAGCGGAGACCCCTTTACTTTCATTGTTTAATCATAAAATTGTTATAGCATCCATCCTTTTATTTTGTATTTCTTCTTTGCAAAATTTTATTTTATTTATTGCATCAACCTTACTAAACTCAATAACTCTCTTTCTCTCTCTCAATGTGTAGGCAAGCTTTAGGCTCACCAGTCTTCAAGCTCCACATCCATAGAGTTGTAACAGATGATCTTGAATGCAAAGACTTACCTTCACCAATTTGGATGTTTTTTTTTTATTGTATTATGTATTTGAGCTCCATCTTTACCATTGATTTATAGATTTGCTTTTTTTTTAATGATAAAGAGACTTTTGCTTTATTTCATGGGTTTCTTTTCTTTTAATTTTTAATTTTTAATTATTTTTATAGATTCCTTTTACTATTTTTAAAATAGTATGGCTTGGCTACCCTTTATTTATTTTCCTTTTTTAAAATAAAAGAAGGTCCAATTCAACCCTTCAATTATTTGGGTGGATCCAATTAAGTTCAAAATTAACTATAAAACCTATTAATAAGTTCAATTTTAATTATATGCTACAGCATGAGGTACAATTGATGTAGTAGGGGCATGATACTCTATTTACTGAGTCAATAATAGCAAAAGTAGGGTTTCTCCCAAAAGCACCATACCTTATTATTAGTTAGATTTTTCAACCTAACATAAATAATTTTATTTTTTTTTGGATATAAAATAGAGCTTGAGGAACGAAGAGGAGAAATGAACTAGAGGGAAAAAGATGAGAAAGAAGCAGTTACAGAGTTTTAATTATTTTACTTCTTATCAATTCAATTGTACAGAATTAGATGAAGTTTCTATTAACAATGTGTTTTCAATGGAAATTAATCTGAAAGGAGTTTAGTTCATATATTTTTAGGAGTAAATAAATAAGGATCTTTTTGAAGAGTAATTATGAGATTGCTAATGATTGCATGTGCAAAATATGTACATATCAAAGGATATTTGTGGTAGGCAATGATTGTACTCTACAAGCTATGCATGTTAAAGTGGAAAGTAAAAATTTATTTTATGTGCTCATTGTATTTTAATTAATATGTATTAATAAATCTTTTTAAGATTTTGTTAATAATGTTTTAATTTTAATTATTTTTATTGGTTTTTTGTGAATTTGATTTGATTATTATAAGATGTGTGAGAAAGCTATAAACATTAGAATATTTAATGGAAGTACTTTTCACAGGATCTTGTATTGTGATATATAGGTGGAGAAATGGATTTATTTAAAATATTTGATATAGACATACTACATTATCATAGAATTGTGAAAATGATTGGTCAAATTGGGTATTTAGATAAATATCATATTTACTAGTTGCCTCATAGTAAAAAATTAGGGATAGTAGCCATAGAATAATATGGGATGATTTAATTATTCATGAGATTTTGAATTCACGAAGGACAATGGGAATGTGGACTTATACCAAGAATATATTGTAGATAATATAATAGAAAATGCTCCATTACTTATGTTAATTAATGCCCCCTCTAGAATAGTAGACAACAAAGGTAGTCGAGAAGCAGTGGATGATGCAAGTGATATGTAGACGAATTAATCTAATAGTGGTGGAGAGGGGTTAACTAATATGGTTGAGCAGAGGATTAAACCTAATGTAGATGGGAAGGGGCATTTACAAATGTGAAGCAATTTAGAAAAGCATGCATAAAGTATGCAATATTGAAAGGAATAGGCATTAGAAAAAATATTTAATGGATGTCTGTGGATGATAATTGATAACACTAATAAAAAAAGGTGGTAGTTTCAAAATCAAAAACTTACTATCCAAAGCATAAATGTTTCAAAATTTTTAAGAAAAAAGGCATTAGTATGAAATTCATTGATTAAAAGAGAACCAATCTGATATAAAACTAAAAGTGAAAACCAAAAACAAGCCTAATATGAAAGATATGTAGCATAAAGTGAAACAAGATATGAAAATTAAAAAAAATTAAGAAAGTAATTGGTTATGGAGTTGCATGCGAATTATAAGCTGAATATGTTATTTTAAAGGACTATGCAAAGAATGGAGCTTAACTAACGTTGACATCACCACTGAGGTATATGTAAAAAAGGAAAACAATAATATATACGCTTTGATGCTTTGAAGAAATGAAAGCAATAGGAATTGATGGATACTTTTTAAGGACAATATGCAATAGGGAGATATATAACTTTAATTGGAAGGAATATACATAATGTTAGACAAAGTTATTCAAACCTAAGTCAAAACTCTCTTTTCATCTTAACAATATAGATTGAAAGTTCTAATGTCAATTTTAAGTGTTGTTTTTACAGTTTCTAATAGTTATCTGCAATAGAAGTCAAAATCTCCATCTTTTAGAAGAACAAAGGAATTTGCGGTTGGTATTCCCTAAGTCGCGACTGCGACACTGCTATAAGAATAGATGGAGCTAGGTCAAAGGAATTCGAAGGCGAATTTGCAGTCGTGATTTAGCTGAAGGAGACTTGGTTCAATCACAAAGGAATTCGCGGTCTCAGTCGCACCCAAGGCATTGGTATCTCTCGACCGCGACTTCTAAGAGTGGTTAGAACACAACAAATATATTTTCTTGGGTGACCAACGAAAAACTGACACGTGGACTAACTGTTAGACACAAACGAAATTTTTAGCCACAATTAGAAATTCGCGTTAGCAAAAAGGTAGTAGCATCGCGACTTCAGCCTGACAAGCATTTAATGTTGAATCTGCCTAGCACATCTTAGAGATTTATTGATAGTTTAAGAGTAACATCTCTTTGGTGGATGTGAATTATAAATAGTCCACCAAACTGATGTTAAGAAAATAGGATAACTAATTGATATGTGTCAAAACTCTTGCTAAGTTATTTCTCAACTTTAATTATTTATTTCTTTGTATATAGTTTGGTGTGAGTTTTAAACACCTTTTGGGTTGGGTTTGAGAGTTAGCCCTTGTATAGAAGACTCTTGTATAGGTTTGAGAGTGAGCCTTAGAAAACTCTTATATACGTTTGAGAGTGAACCTTAGAAAACTCTTGTATAGGTTGAGTGTTAGCCTTGGGAAAACACTTGTAAGGTGTGGTGTGAGCGTAAAACACTAGGTTGAGTGTGAGCCTTGGAAAAACACTTGTAAGGTTTGGTGTGAGCCTAAACACTAAGTGTGAGCTTGTAAAACACTAGAAATTGAGTGAAATACCCAATTGATGAATTAGGGAGTGGATGTAGGGTTGTTTAATACCCGAACCACTATAAAACTCTTGTGTACATTCTTCTCCTACCCTTTCTCTAAATCTTTTATTCTTGTGTGCTTCTTCTAAAATTAAAAGTTTAAATTTGCCACCAATTCAACCTCCCCTTTTTAGTGCACTAGGGCCAACCATTAGAATCAGAGCCAAATCTTAATTTAAGCTTTAATTGTGTGAGAAAAGATCAATAGCACAAGAAGGAGTTCGCTCTTATCTTAATCCCCATTTTGATGACAATGATTATGTTCTTTGGAAGCATAAAATGGAGATTTATCTTGATAGCGATCTCATCAACTTATGAGATTATATTCTTGAAGAGTGGAAGCCTCTAATTAAGATGGTTGAAGGAGTAGAGGTGGCAATTGCAAGAGAAGAATGGAATGAAGCACAAAGAAAGACAAATAAGAAGAACAAGAGGGCAATGGCTATTCTCCTAAGCTCCATGTCAAAAGAAGAAATTGGAAGAATCCAACATTGCCAAACTGCAAATATGATATGGAAATCATTAAAAACTATCATGAGGGCACAACTCTTGTGAAATCAAGTAGGTTGGAGATGTATGTGACAGAGTGGAAGTTCTTCATGATGAAAGACCATGAGGGCATCACCGAAATGACAAACAGACTCCTCTCTATTGTCACAAATATGAAAAATTTTGGAAGGATTCTTACCAACTATAAGGTAAACACTAAAATCCTTAAATCTCTTTCATTAAATAAATTTGGTGCAAGAGTATGCAACATTTAAGAATCTAACCCAGAGATTGGGAAAGTGCCAACCGATGTCCTCATTGGTAAGCTTCTCACTCATAAGATGGCTCTCAAGAAAGATGAAAAAATGAAGAAGCTAATAGAACAAAGAAACAAAAAGGAGAAGAAAGCTCTGGCCTTCAAAGCTCAAGTGACTCAAATGAAAGTGATAAAAAAGAAAAAGAGCTTGCCAAAATATCAAGAAGGACCAAAGAGTTGATGAAAAGGAGAAGAGAAAGAAGAATCCAAAGAAAGTCATTTTCTTATCATCACAAGGAAAAGAAGAAGACCTTTAAGGCTACTTGGAATGATGATTCAAGTGATGAAGATGAAGATGGAGATGAAGTAGCAGACTTTTGCTTCATGGCTTAAGATGACTCCTCCAAAGAGGTAAGTACTTCTTCAAACTCTTATGATGATTATGATGCATTTGATGATATAGATGAAGAGCTTTAGAAGCTCTCACTTTAAAATTTGATAAATATAAGTCACAAATGAAAACATATAAGAAAAAAATATTTCAAACTAGAGGATGAATTTAAATCCTTAAATGATCTTGTAAGTAAGTTGAAGACTTTTAATGAAGAACTCAAAAAGTCAATAGAAAGTATTTCTAAGTCTTCATCCTCTTTTAACTCATTGAGAAAGGAAAATGATTCTTTAAAGGATGAAGTTATAAAACTTAGAAATTTCATCTCTAAATTTCATAAAGGGACGAAAGCTTTGGATAAACTTATTGTATCTCGAAGACCTCCTTTAGTTAGGCATGGCTTAGGCTTTAATGAAATCTCTTCACCTACTTCTTCACCCACTACATTCATTAGAGCATTAACACCTCAAACTTCAAGTATTGAGGTCATGGGGAAGAGAGGTGCCCCAAGCATTAAACCATCTATGCCTAAGGACAAAGAAAGACCCCTCAAGGCTCAAGAGCCAAGGCTCAAAGAGCAAATCATGCTTATATATACAACAAGAAGCATGCTCAATGACACAAACACAAAAAATTCTCTTCTACTTCTAATCATTCATGCACTTGCATACACTCTCAAACCTAAGTATGGGAAGACCCCCTACTCATACTATGGTTCTGCATAAGAGAAAGACATATAAGTCTAAACTCCAATGCCACTATTGCATGAATTATGGGCATATCAATGTATTTTGCCATATTAGGAAGACACACCTCAAATTGGAGGACCCTTTCAAGACCAATCCCCAAGGACCCAAGTATGTTTAAGTACCAAAACAAAGTGTTTGATATTGCAGGATGGGAACTCCTTCACCAAATTCTCATCATGAAAAATCTAAAGGTGAATAGAGATTGCTAATAAAGAAGGGATAAAAGTTTCAAATGGTTATTTGGCATCAAGCCATTGATACTAAACTTGTAATGTATCCCTTATCCCTTCTGTTTTTAACCTAATATATATGCATACATTTAGGGAGAATTTTATTACTTGATATATCTATGTGTTGACATGTTTGATTTGATTTGATTGATTGTGTGATGAGTTGAATCAATTCATTTTGCATTTGAGGTTTTCTACATTTCAAATGTTCAAATCAATCATAAAAAATCATATACTCTTCTAGGGCCATATATGAAAATTCTTAAATTTCTAGCCTTAGTTTGTATGTTCAAGCATATGTTTGAATTATTTTGCATTTTTGTTTCATCCATTTATCTTCTTATGTGACATATTGTGATCAATTGTGCAAAATTACTTATCTTTGACAAGTTTGTGGTCATTCCTTCTCATATTCATCATTCTCTCTCTTATTCCCTCCGATTCCTCTCTTTTTTATCTTGAAAAAAGGGGGAGAGATAATTGACTAAATATACAAAGAAGAGATAAAATTGACAATGATCTTATTAGAATAACTAAAAGGGAGTATAGATTGAGGGGGAGCAATTTCATACTTAAGATTTGAATGACTTCACAATCATTGTAACATCCCTATCCACATTCATTGACATTATCACATGAACATATTCATTGTATAAATGATATGAAATCCCACATGAACATATGCATTAGATAAATGATCATTTAGTCATGCGATTTGTAGAAGCATGACAATGACACT